>JAQFYU010002790.1:0-11146 GCA_034694905.1 Ceratophysella granulata
TTGTCATTGAAGATGACATTGAGTTGTTGTCATTGTCTATTAATTTAATTGCTATTGTTTAGATACCGAAAGGATTATTAGCCAATTAATAATCTAACAAATACGTGATTTCATCAACGCTTCTAGGAGGCACACTTTGGAAAAGTTCGTACGGTTTTTATCCCTGTTTACATATAGAAGTTCGGCTTCTAAGCTGAAGCAGTTAAGATTCCCTTGATACCATATTACATGCGTGACTTCCGCGAAATATCCGACAGACGGACAGATGGACGGACAGGACCATCTCATAAGACCTTTCGGTCTAAAACACTTGGAAGAGATCATGAGTACTTGCGACTAACACAGCTAAAAAGTCTTTTGAGGATCAGGCGAACAGAAGAAAGTCTAAGGAGCAAATGCAATGTGCTACTAAACTGATATGAACTCTGATCTATGTACATGCGATGCACATGCACATTGACAGAGCAACATTTCGACATTAAATAATACTATGTCATTTTTATGAAAATCAAATATAAACAAAACAAGAAACCGAAATCAATGTATGCTTCCATCGCGCTAATATAGAAGCAACAGCCATTAATTTTACACCATTTAAACTATAAAATGATATTGCAGCTTTTGTGTAAATTCAGCACAGCTAGCATATTGATACTATACATGAGTCCATGACCGATACCGGTGGCATGTGATTTGTGACTCCATAACATGTGACAGGTAAAACATATTTGCCTATGATGATATAACACTGTTAAATAAAGTGGACTAGATCAACCCACCCAGTGAACTGACGAAGCAAAAGTTAATTTGAAAAACTAGGTGAAAACTTGTGAACCAGATCAAATCGACTGTATATGTTTCTGATATAGAATGGACTAGATTTTAAGAACACCTACCAAGTGAACTGACGAAGCAGCTGTAAATTTGACAAACTAAGTGGTATTTTATGTACCATTTCATATAACCTATATGTGAATCCGAATTAAAAATATGCATTTATATGAAACCAAGGTACCAAGCGAACTGATATAGCACAATGATATTGATATTCTAAACAAGGTCTCTTTTTTAAAACCTATAACCGCTGCGATATTGCTGTCAAAGAAGAAGCAAGATTTGTATGTAAAGCCGATTTATCTGATAATCGTCATCATATTCGCTTCTTTTGCTATTATATAAATTGCTTATAAATTTCTGAAACATCAGCTGGCGCTTCTGGGAGACTCAGTTTGCAAACGTTCGCCCGGTTTATAACCCAGTTTACATATAGAAGCCCTGCTTCTAAGCTGAAGTACTTAAGCTTCCGTTGATACAAGGTTTTACTACAAATATGTACATCGAAAGTCAGGAACACATTTTGCGATTTTGGTTATCCATTTCATGAACGTTGGATTCTTATAACGCCGACTGTACTTTTCACATTGTTTAATGATGATGCTGTTCAGGTAGCGATATTTGGCACGATGAAGCCCTGAAAGTCCACCATGAGCTCTGAGTCGCATTAAAGAATTTTCGGTATTTCGTTGGAAATTTCCGATCAGATAGCAAAATCTCTTCATAGGAGGTCGCTTAACATCTAAAGCCCTGTTGAATTTATTATGGAACCCTTTTGCAAAATTGGAAGTTCTTGGAATTCCAAAGCGACGCAAAAGTGAGGATTCAAAAACTTGTTTTATACAGTTGTTGCGCTGTGCTACCCCCAAAACGAAGAAACTCATTCAGTTGCAGCTGATGAGCTGATAGTGTGTTTTATAATTCAGAATGCCGAAAATATTCAAGAGTTTATTAACCTGCAAATACTTTTTATATACTTAACTGATGTTGAACGATTACGAAATTCTAATGAATTAATAATTACTGAAGGGCCCGCTTCACCATATAGTGACGGATATGGTGTTTGGGTGTCTAGCTTTTGTTATGCAGTAAATAATTGAGATACTTAAGTTGATCAGACAGTAGTGCGTTAGTGAACTTTTGGATTTATTGTTTTTAGAACAACTGGAGAGTTTAACATTCTGTGACCGTCTGTCTTCATTTCTGAGTTACAGGAGAGTACTTATATTGAAAACTCTTTACTAGTTTCGATATTCAAAATTATGTAAAGAAGTCAAGTGTTCCGTGTCAATTCCACGATATAACCACTTCCTTCCTCCATGGTCCATGGGTCACCAATGTTCTTAAACCAGGATTGAAACTTTACCAAATTCTCTGAATAACGGAAATCGAATCTAAATTAGAATTTCTATATTAATTGTAACGGAATATCACTCCGTTACAATATTGACCCTCCCGAAAATTGACCGAATATTCCACGACTCGGCTCGGTTCCTTATGGATGTTTAACACTGCTCCCAAACCTGGCGAACTACCTTAAAGGCCATGCCATGCCAATGTGAAGCTCTTATCTCGTCTTTACATTCCGTAAATAATTGGGAAGGACAGAATGTGGCGTGGTCTTCCAAAACGCCGCCAGCTTGCAAGATTGAGACTAACACCACTAGACTACGACTACTCTACTACGCAATGGAACCTACAACTAATGCGTTTTTAGAAATTTGACATGCATTCCATATGTTTCATGTGTGTTTCCTATTATGCAAATTTTCACACAGATGGCAATCGAAAGGTCAATTTTGAGTATTTTTGAAATAAACTTAGTTAAATCATGCCACCATGCAGAAAATGTCACCTCAATACAGTTACTCAAACCTGAGATATTCGCGAAATAGAATTATCTGTTTTCAATAGGACAACCCTCGTATTGAATTTGAATTTAGTCATTTATTCAAGTGTCAGATCAATTTCAACTACATTATCGAGTTAAACTAGAAGCTAAAATCGACAATGATTATGCTACACGAAGGTCGCACACGCTGTTCTCCCAAAAGTTAGACACACTACTCTACTGTTTGGTAATATATTAAGTAATGTGATGCTAAGTCTAATTATGTTTGGATTAAATTTTTTCATTGTCTAACGCGCCTTGGATTAAGACTGATTACTGGGCGTAAGAGGAAAGAGTCAGTAATCGAATTTTAACCATTCCGAAGATCTAAAACTAACAAGATGGTCGTATACAAGTCGCTTAAATGTACATAAACTAATTGGAGTACCGTGGGTATTTAGGATTGACCAGGATTTAGGAAGGGAGTTCCAGAATTGGCAACGACTGGAATGAAATGAGTTCTTGGAGGTTTGAGTTCTACAGCTCATAACTTTCAGTAGAGGAAGCGTTCTCGATGTACGTGTGTTACTAGAGAATTCAAAGAAGGAGCTGATTTCCGGTACGGGGGACCTGGAGAATGAAATTACATTTTTAGCCCGCGTCCACTCAGCTCTTTCAGAAACTGTGAGGATCTTGAAAGCAGACAGGAGAGGGGACATGTCCAGTTGGGTTCTTGAGAAATACGGACGAGACCTCCTGGTTTGACGACTACAATTGTTCTGCTTCTTCTGCTTCCTTGCCATCTTCCTAAAAACAGACGGATACAGGGCGGAATAGATGTGTCTGTTGATTCGGCTCTGCATCCTTTCCAGGTCAAGCCGAGATTGGACAGCCCAGATGTCAATGCAGTAGTCGTAAGCAGAGACAACGTAAGCATTAAATAGGTTCCGATGAACTTGCAACGGCAGAAACTTCCTAATTGAATACAGAGCACCCAACCGCGAACTCAACTTTGAATGGATTTGTGGTGAGTATTAAAATTTAGATTCGGGTCTAGCCATGTCCCCCTGTACTTGAACTCGTAAACTCTCTGGACTTCCTCTCCTCTTAGGTGTACTGCGGGAACTTTTCCAAATTTTGTGTCGTGTGCTTTGTAAAAGAACATGAATTCGGTCTTGTTGATGTTAATTTTCAACCTATTCACAGTACACCAATGATCAAACTTTACTAGCGTAGTAGTGAGACGATTGACGATTTCCGTTGGGTCAGTCCCAGTGCACCAAAACACAAGGTCATCGGCATAAAGAAGAAACGGAAGATCAATTACACCACTAACTTCATTGATGAACGCAGCAAACAGTAAAGGACCCAGGGTTAAGCCTTGAGGAACCGAATTTACTTCTGAATAGATTTTTGAGAGGCCATTGTTTCTAATTTGGAAAATTCGGGTTTTCAGGTAGCTACACAATAGTTTAATATAGCACGGGTGAAGCTTAAAATTTTTGATGAGCTTGATAATAAGTAGAACATGATCTACGGAGTTAAAGGCTTTTCTCAGATCTACAAATACTGCACCAGCTCTGCCGTTTTGCGAATCTATAGATTGGAATAGATTATGAGTAAGAAGGGTAAGGGCAGTGCGACATGACCTGTCACTTCTGAATCTTCGTAAACTTGAAGCCAGGGCATGCGGGCTTTAAGTTCATGGATGCCCGATAGCCCGGGCTAGTGAATTTGGCGGCGGGCCTCTTTCCAAATTACCCGTTACTTGGAGGTCAAATTGTGTGACATATTTATGCCCATGACAATTTGTTTTACCACATTATATAGTTTCTTTATTCAGACTTCCACGTAAAGACAAATTTATTATCTTAACTCATTTGTACGATGAGTTTGAGTAGTAGCTGAATGGAATGTTCGTTCCTTGAGATTAAGACTGAAAAGAGGGTGAGAATAAATAGCCAAAGTAATTAAAATGAAATTAAGCTCCAGCCATCCCGGAAAGTAGGATATTATTTTCTCTGATGTCCTTCCATTCTGCAACGTATTCGTCGAAACTGCAAGGTCTGTTGATTCCGGAATTACAATCCTGCAAAACCAGAGGAAATGGGTTACACAAGTTTTAAATTGTATCATATTACTGGTTCTGTTTCTTTTTCAAGTTAGTCAAATCAATGTTATTGCGATCGGACATAGGATGCCGTGGATTGATTTCAAAGTTCGTAACAAGCTAAAATTTGAAGTGTTCATGAACTCACACAACCCCATGAAACCCTCAGCTTGTCACCTACATGTTTCAAATGTTTCTCCTTATTGTATTAATTAATTCTGATCGTGTGCATGCACAGTCTGTAATGCGTGCCCACCTTCTAGCGGTTATTACTATCAGGACATAAGCTGGGAATAACATTACTACGAATACAACATGCCGCATTTATTGGCTCATTCATTCATCAGCAGCATAAAATTCGGAAAACTTATTTATTTTTCTCCGAGTTATTCATTTCTGCCGTCTAACCGGTACCCAGTTAGCCAGCACCAGAATAATAGAAAGCAACAATATGTGATATCTTAATCTATGAAACGCCTTCTGGGTATATAAATTTTGATACCCCCTACTTCAAATCAAAAGTCTTGGAAAGTTCCGTGCCGTATTTTACAATTTTTGTAACTGTCGGAAATATGATAATCTATACTTTAACACCAAAGTACTATAGTATATGCGTTCGCTATGTATGATGTTTTAACACTCAATGCCGAAAACGTAAATATATGTCATGAGCGATTAGTCGAATGTGCCACCTACGTAAATATACGTCAATTTTAACTTCATACACTATGCCACGGCAGCCAGCTTCCGGTCACAGCTCTGTGCCACCAAGTGCGTAAATATACGCAAGTGGCACACAGAACTGGAATACCAGTGTATCGCAGGATGTAGACCAGCCACATGTATTTTCGTTCAGTATATAGATTTAGTTATATTTTGGGCGTACATAGAAATTACACATTTTATCCGAGCAGCTAATGTTTATTTAGTAAGTGCCATTTTTTTAAAAACCGGGATGAACACATAATGCTGGTTAATTAATATTAATAACTAGAATCCCAAAGGTCTATAGTAACCATAGAGCTGTGATCGTTTTACTCTGGTATATTGATAACGGCCTGGAAGGTAGTGGCTATGGGATGTGGGATTGATTGTGCAGGTATTTATACACAAGTCATCAAACTGTCACAGTCATAGGCTCAACAATGCATCGTAAGATCAGAAACCAATATTTCAGTAGATGGCTGGAATCGTCGTTTCAGCACTCTTGTTGGAGCCGATTATCCAACATTTTGGAAATTCGTTGAAAAAATTAAAAGAGAGCAAAGCTTCATAGAGGTGAAGCTCAATCAGTTAATCGCCGGAAATACACATCAAGGTCGCTGAAAAAGTACAGAGATACTTGTTCAAAATCGTTGAAGAATACGCAAACTTGAGCGTTGAGAACTACATCTGACTGTAATCTCGCATAAAATCGCATTTCATTACTATTATTAAATTATATATAAAGAGCTTAAATTTTAGGCATTTTGCTTTTTTATAATGTTCTACAATCTGTTATATTCAACACATAATATTGTTGGACTGTTGCGAATTATCGTAACCGGTAGTTACTGCTTTTTTTATCCTCAAGACATAATTTTATAATACATCGAACTTGACTTAGTTCTATTCTGTTTTGGTGTTAATAGGGTATATTATATGTATATAGCGTACAATTGAGTTGAGAGAATACTAAATACACCTTATCTAACCTGCTCCTCAATCCTTACCATTTCCGGACGGCTTAAGAATATATTCTGGAATCAAAATTCAGAATTTGAGCCTTTGCAACGTCAAGAGCCTGCCTGCTGGACGAGCACGTGCACAGCGCATCATATACATATTTACTTGGTGACCGATTCTTAGCAATACCTTGTCCATATTTCGTGTTCTGAATTCTGAACCTACTTCTTTGAGGCTCATTGGCTGTGGTTCATATTGGCTGTGGTTCATATGTTTGTGGCTCATATTGGATGTGGTTCATATGTTTGTGGCTAATATTGGTGTGGCTCACAGTGGTGTGGTGCATATCTTGGATTCAGGGATTTATAGTTGAAGCTGGGAAATGTTATCCTGATCCTGAAACAATACTGGCTTTGGATGAATACCAGACTCCAAAATGCGTTAAAGACATCCAGCGCTTCATCGGATTTGCTGGCTACTACAGACACTTCCTAAAAGATTTTTCCATTATTGACAAACCTATCATCAGACTTCCTGGCGACATGGCGTGAAATTCGTTGAGTTTCAAAAAGCATTCTGTGACTCGAGAGATGGTCTTAAGAATAGTGTCATCTTGTCATTGCCGGACTTGACGCTTTCCTTTATCGTTCAGTGCGATGTATTTAGTTTGGGAATTGGAGCCGTGCTCCTTCAAGATCTAAATGGCGGTAGGACGCCGATTTGGTTCAAAAGTCGTCAACTGAATTCAGCTGAACAAAATTACGCTATCAACGAAAAGGAGTGTCTGGCTGCTATTTATGCCGTTAAAAAGTTCAAGGGTTACAGGGTTAGTTCAAGGGTTGAACTAACACACGTCATGGTGAAGACGATTAATCAGGCTCTTTTTTGGCTTGAAAAAGACTAAAATAAAGAGCCTACTCGAAGACTTCGAAGATGGGCGCTAGCACTTAAAGGATATAACTTTACAATATCCTATCGTTCAGGAGCCCTAAACCGAACAGCAGACGCACTATCCCAATCTTACGAAGTTCTGAATGTTGAAGTCGACAATCTTACATCTCGAGCTGCACTAATTCTAGCACAAAAAGACGACCAAGACCTGAACCCAATCATTCAATGCATTCAAAATGGCAATTGTTTAGGAAAATCTGGCGAGGAGTATCATCAGAATTATGAAAAGTTGAGAGATGCCTATTTTACAACGAACGATGTCTCCTTTAACACGTTGGGCTAAAGGCACAAAATTGGAATGACGAATCATCTCAATGGAGAGTATCGATTCCAGGATCTCTGGTACATTGTTGCATTAGCGTTTTTCATGCAACTGTCCCCAGCGCACATTTTTGCTTCACCAAAACTTATCGTTAATTAGAAGAAAGATTTTGGTTAAAATCCATGCGTAAAGACACCTGTAGGTTTTTACATCATGCAGTATGCAGTACTTGTCAACTTGAAAAACCCGATCGGACTGGACCTTGAGCATGACACTTCTCCGCCAATCCTGGAGCCATGAGAGATGATCGCCGTAGATTTGATGGTAGCTTACACTACAGGTACCGGGCAAAATGCGTACTTATTAGTTGTTGAGGATTGCTTCACAAAGTGGGTTGAGCTTTTCCCTTTACGCAAGGGCAGCTTTGATTGTAACGAAGAAATTGTAAGAAGTTTATTGTAGAAGAGAATTTCCGAACATTATCGTTTTCGGTAATGGTCCTCAATACGGCAGCAAGATCTACGTGACCTGGTGTAATAAAATGGGCATTGAACCCAATTTTATTGCACCCTACCCCCCACAAGCTAATATATCACTGAATACTACAACGAAACGATCGAATCTATGATTATTTATGGATTGGGCTACGTACCTATCTGAGCTAGCATTCGCCATACACACAAGCTGTAACCAGTCAACCAAGTTCACTCCTGGCTTTCTCAACACGGGTCGTCTGGACAATAAAATAAATTTATAGATCTTGGATCAGATACTTAGCCTAAGGAAATGTTAAATCGAATAATTTACGCCCACGAGCTTGCATTTTCGGAGTTACTAGTCAGGTATAGCATTAATGACTCAGTCGATCGGCGTGATCATGTGCTATCAGATAAATAAATACGAGGGTCCAGACGAAGTGACAGCACGGGTAACAGATTCAATTTATGTGCTGCAGAAAGTTAACATGGACATCGCGTGCGGCCAAGTTCACGTTTCTGATTTGAAGCCTTTTGTTGCTCGTCAGACCAACCATGCCGAGCCCATCCCAATTGAGCAAATCCGCAAGGAAGTTAAAGAGGTGGAAAGCAAGGAGCGGATGTCCTTCGACCTGGGTTCCCCCATACATTGTTCAGCCGAAACAGCAGGCCACGGTGACCGAGAAAACTCATCTCAGAGGAAAGCAAATGAACGAATTGGACAAGTTGAGGGAAATTCGACAGCAACCGACCTTGGGGAGCTACGGCACGGACTGTCACCAAATTCTGCCAGCCCACACTTACATCCCTCAAGGGCAGACGCCCGTACAGCAACAAGCCATATCCCGCTACCCCTGCGCTTCCTATGGCTCAGGCTCAGCTTACCCGTGTTCTGGAGGACTTCAAGATGGCCCAAGTAAGTCAGCCTACCCTCCAAACAGCGTCTGTCCTCAAGAAAATTGGAGTCAACGACTTAGGAATCGAAAGATTGTGTGTCAATCAACCCGACCCAGTCGTGATCTCAAGGCCACCTCCAACACAAATGGTCTTCGAAACACGGTCCGCTTCGGGTCAGGCAAGTCTTCTGGCAGTACCTACTCCACCAGCTACTCCTTCGAAACCCCCAACTCAGTTCGAGAGGGATATGTTAAAGACCCACCAAAAACTGCGGGAGAAGATGGAAAGCGGAGCACGAAAAATTTCGGTCCATGTTAAATCCGGTAGTCGTAAACCACCTTTTCACACTTCCAGTGAAGAAACCAACTAATGTCCCAACCGTGTCAAACGGGCAAGACTTTGGCAGTTGTTCCCTTAAATAACTTTATTTAATTCCAAAAGATAAATGGAATGGCTCAATATTAATAATGGGATTGTGAGAGCAGGAGTTGCCAGTAAGGCAGTTGAGTAAAGAGTGGTTGGCTTTTGTTGAGAGGAAGCTAGAAGAGACGCTTCTAGTCAGGAGCAATGACAGGTAAAAATGGTAATTAGGGAAGGAAATTCTTGAGAGGAAGAAATATCAATACACACATACATCGTACATTTCACGACATAAATACATTAATGCTGGCAATGAACTGATAATTGAAAGGTTGATGTTATAAGGTACTTATTTCGAGACTTAGCCTAGTTTATATGAAGTGTAAGGTTCTGTCGGGACGCGACAGACTTGACGAAGCAACAGTTAATGTGACAATCTGGGTGGTATCTTGTGCACCATTTCATATTAGTTAGATGTGTGCATTTGCTTTTAGAATTGGCTGGATATGAAGCGACGACTTGACGAAGCAAATGTTAATATAACAAACTAGGTGGTAACTGGTGAATCATTTCATATTAGCTAGATATGAATCTGCTATAAAAATGGACTAAATATGAAGTCAAAATTCCAAGTGAACTGATGAAACAAATGGTAATGTAACAAACTTGGTTTTATTTTGTGGACAATTTCATATTAGCTGGATGTGAATCTGCTATATAAACTGGACGAAGCAACCATTTTTAAAACCTATAAGCGCTGCGTTATTGCTGTCATTGAAGAAGCAGCATTTGTATGTGTGTATGTGAAGTCGATACATCATATGAATTGGTTCTAATTTTTCGTTATTCTGCAATGCGCTTTTGCTAGGCCCCTTTCCGAGAAAATATAATTGCGTAGGGACCTTTTTACATATAAAAACGGTTTGCTGTTTTTTCTCGGTTAGATCCCGCTGATAACAGTTTTCATACGGAATTTGCGCTGTGCTTCCGGAAAAAGTCAGGACGGACAGAACAGAAGAACACGAAGGAGCATCCGATAAGACCTTTCTGGTCTAAAATTAACGAGAATAGTAAATAACATTTGAAACAGCTACTGAAAATCCCAGTAACCTAGGTTAAACTTTTCTGCAGAGATGTATTTCATGATAAATTGTGTTTCAACCGTATAAGCCGTTAGTACTGTGAGGGTTATTGGATTATGAGTCGTCCAGTGATTTTACAAACTTTAAAGTAGAAAAATAGGTTCCTACATTTTTGTGTTCACATTCACTGTTTACATAATATACATTATTTACAAGTCTGCATAAGATTAGGATTCCAGCAAGTCCCGGAAGAGGGCAGAAGTAAAATAACCATTTATAAATAACTAACACACAGATTACAGATTCACTCCTATCCCTCGCCTACCTCTTATTACGCTGTCTTCGGGGCATCTTCGACCTGTCGGTGCTTCTCCTGTTCCTATTCTAAATACTATTGGGTGTTCCAGCCTGGGCTGTTACACGTAGGGAACGTAGGGCGTAACTGAATACGCTAAGGCATTCTCTTTCATCAAAAGATTCATGCAGAAGAACCGAACAACAAGTAGGAAGTCGTAAATTGAGAATGCCCTACTAAAGGACTTTTACAATCTATTATTCTAGGTTGAGTTCAAGTAACTGTACTTGACTTGACCTAGAATTCTTCCAATACATAGATCGAATTCCAATCAATATCATATTCAACACCCTCCTTAATACAAAAATGAAGTATTAGCCACG
>JAQFYU010002791.1:0-11139 GCA_034694905.1 Ceratophysella granulata
CCGGAAGAGGGACGAAATTACATTCTTTTTGAATGTTCTCCAACATCAATTCAAGCATGGTACAAGTAATTTATACTTAGACTAAATGTAAATTTGCATGGACAACTTTAAAGTTTAATATGCCGATCTTAAAATTTTGCAGTGGTAATCAAAAAGGGAAATACTCTCGACTTCAAGGAAAACCGAATTTTAAAGTTGCATACGATTTTAACAATCTTAGTCTCTTTTTATGCAACTGGGTTTGCATGTTTCGTCCAGTGCAAATTCCACAGCTTTGCAAGCATTACCACAAAAGTATGCACACCAGAATTTACCGGTGTCCTTTTCAAAGTTGGACTTTTTGTTGTTCAGCTTCGGTTGTACCTGGAGTTGTTCGCGTGTATTGTAGTTTGGGTTATTCTTTTGGTTAGAACACATCTTGTATATAACGGACTCTTGAAAAATATGAATGATGAAGCAGGTGGAGTGAATACAAATGCACTCAATGTACGATCAAAAATCATGAAGTACAAGATCTTGCAGATCCTTGTACTTACCAGCAATTCACTCTATAAAGCACACATGTTTCTCTTCGTGGAATTGATATCAGCTGTCGGGTCTATACTAATTCTTAACTGTGTTTTTTTTGCAAATTTTTCGGAAAGGGAGACTTTCCTTCTATTATTTTCTATGTACTACTCTGTTGGATTATTCATATGCCTTATGTGGGCAGTGAGGCAGGTATATGGATACTCACAGTCTGCGGATAGCTTCCGCAAGAATTTAGTATATTCTAGTTCAAGCCGATCTCGGCTTCATTCAAAGCATTTGAAAACGATTCGCAACTCGTTGACCCCGATTACGCTTTCATTTGGAATATTTTTCCCAATCAACAGTTCATTTGCCGTTTCTCTTGCTGCCATTATATTTGACCTAACAATTCAAGTCCTTCTAATTGGTTTTGGGTCTGGAGAGTAAGAAGTACCGATCCCTCAATTCACTTTGGGTTTGTTGTTGCACAATGAAACACTATAGGGTCTGGCAACAATGAAACTCCAGAATAAAAGTCGAGCACCTGGTCATTCTTTGTTTTTAACATGTTTTCTATTACGCCACCATATACTACATGGTTGTTGATTAAATACAAAAAGTTAAATACAAGAGTACGAACTCCAAATATTTAAAAAGTTGGGGATCACTTCGCTTTGCATATTTCGATTGAACCGTATGATTTGGAATATAAAATGAATAGTCCACCCAACAACCAACAACCGCAACTGCTAATGCGGTAGCACCAAATACCGCAACCCAAATCCGCTGCATATCAATCTCAACAAGAAAACCGCAACAACTGCAACACAAGTAATAATCGCAACATCATCAAGTGCAATATATATATTTAATTTATTTTTCTTAGGCCAGGAAGTACATTGGTTAATCTAACAAGGATAAGAAGATGAGCTAACGAAATTAAATATTTCAGAAAATAGTGTATTCAAACTAAATCTGTGTTTCGTGGTGTGGTACTGTTATCTCAGGCCACGGCCACAGTGTCAACTCAGGTATAAAATTAAATCAGTTAATGCCTGGAAAGGTGCTTAGTGATTATATAATGTATATATATGATATATATGATATAATTTTAGCCTTCATTAATCAATCAATCGAATTTAAATGGCATACGCGTAGGCCAATCAACTTTACCTTTGCGACATTTTCATGCTACACTTCTCAATTTAGAATAAAGATTTTTAGGCTGAAACCTGCACTTGCATTTTCCAGATTTTTAAAGTCGGATCACCTTGTATTGAAAAGTTAGCAATACTTTTACGAGTATTTTTTGCCAGTTCCGGTTTTTCATGTTGCGGTTTAGTTTTGCAGATTGAGCTGCTCCAATAACGATTTGCGTCATTGCTGGGTTGGATCAGATGAGCCTGAAAATTGTATACAAGGAAGAATACCCCCAATTCTTGCCTTCGATTTTCTTTGATCCTAACACATGTTGCGTAACCAAATAAGAAGTATGTGCACATGTGGGCGGGTACTATAACGTTTCCGATAGGAACAACACAACACATATTTTGGTCTAAACGTTATGCATTATAAGCTACTACACAATTTCAGGATGTAACTTTTTCTGACTGAGTTTGACTCCATGATGAAATATAACTAAAAGCAAAAAACTTTACGAAACCATAAATATGAGCAATTTAGAAGGCCAGTCATTTTCTTTCAAAATGAGTTCTATGAATATATTTGTATCATCTTGAATATTAGAAGATCAAGTGTTAAGGTCATACCTGGAACTACAACTAGAGTATAAAGTAAAGTAGGGTATAAATGCTGTTGATAATATATAAATCTAGACGTTTGTGAAAGCAATTGATATAGTATGGAATATGGAATGTGGAGTAAATTTGGAAATTAAAATAACAACAACGACCTGATCTAAACAATTATGCTGATATGAATAGGAATAATATTCGTTTCACTTAATGTATGTATTGAAGATTTATAGAAGATATTTTACAATTGTAAATATACTGCCACTCAATTTAGTATTCATTAGTTGATAAAAATGTTAAAATTGCGATTGCATGGACAAATTCAGCACTTCACCTTCGTTGTATTGAAAAGGCATATTTTCGTAGCTACATAGTTATGAGCTAGGATTCATAAAATGCAGCTTTTATTACAATTACAGTGTATCAATGTGAACTATTCATGACGAACATTTGAAGGACGTTATTATATAAAATAGAAATATAAAAATGCACCTTGTATACAAAATGGCAAACTCATTCATAACTCGTGTTATTAGTTTACTTGACACACGTTCGGTGCTTGATATTTGATTTCATCTCTGTATAAATATAGGATTTTTGCGTGCACTTAATATTTGCTCTTATAAATGTTCAACAATTTCAAAGGATGATAAATACATAAATATACGAAACTTATTGTAATGGCATGTACTGGTCCTCACAGGGACTAAGAGTCCAGCTAGATGCCAGTTGGCGATAGGCCGGAATTGAAAGCAATTAGGCGGTAATCTAAAAAATTCTTGCAGAACGCGTGTCATATCTTGAGGGGTGCACGCCAACATTCAAACGCAGTATAAGTCAAACGCGTTATTTGTCAAACCAAAAACCCTAAAACCCGGTTTAAGTCAAACTCCATGAAAGGTCATAAAGTTGTGTATGTCGTAAACTATACACACTGGAGACAATGAAGCATTCTGATGCAGTTCACTTATGCTGATTAGGGCATTCAGAATTCAGACCAGGGAGGTCAAGCTAAAGTAAATTACGGAACAATGTGGTCTCTTACATTGAGTATTATTTAACAGATGCGATAAGATTACTAAAGTCACCTTTATGGATTAGGTGAATGAATGAATGTTAAAATACCTATTTAGTATTACAGCAGGAGCAAGCCATATGCCAACTTACTGGACGGAAATGATTTACTTACATCCAGCTCCATACACAAAATTCCAAATATTTTACATATAATTCAGAACACGAAAGCTTGCATGTAGAAAAATGTAAAAAGTATATCACCTCTAAATAAATGCACTGGCGTATCTTATTGGCTATGCATTTTTATAGTATAGGTTGTAATGCCACCGCAGTAATTTAAGTTCAGTTCCAATTACTTCTTGCTTTCAACTACATGTTGTTGTCTAAGCTAGTTGTAGGTGTTGTATGTTAAAATATATTTAAAATCATCCTAGTTTTAGTGAATTTTGTTGAACTTTCAACTATTTACAATAGCTTCTTGGCTAGGGATATTGAATTACATTTAAGTTGAGTTGCGTTAGACTTTTAATATTTACTTACCTGAGATTAATCATGACTTTTATTAAATTACTTGAATTATTACTAAATTATTTTGTTGGAAGCAGGTATTGTACTTTCGGAATACTACTACACAATACACAACTTAATGACATTTCGTGGAGTTTGACTTAAACCGGGTTTAAGGATTTTGGTTTGACACATAGCGGGTTTGACTTATAACAAATTGACTTACAGACTTCTGTAATTGTAATTCTAATTAAATCTTAATTATTTGAATTAAGGTTGGTTTCGAGTCGGATCTGCATTCAAACTTCTAGCCGAACCGAAACTGAACCGAACAGAGATTATCAGTTAGATTACGAAGACCCAACCGTACCGATGTATTCGGTTAAATTAGAATGTTCAAGCAGAACCGAACCAAACCGAAAACCGATATTTTTCATTAAAAAAATAAATAATAAAACTAATCAATAATCATCACTTAATTAATCATGTAAGAATATTCATATTAAATTATTTACTAATCTATAGTTGGGGATAATAGATATTAGATTATTATATCTAAAATTGTGAATGATCATATGCAAAATGGAATAAGGATATTATTTCAAGGTTCAACATTTCGTCAAACGAAGGTCCAAGGCCCCAAGACCAAACAAAAAAGGTTTTTGTCGTAATGAGTTTCGACACAATCAGTGACACCATCCTAAGCCTATCCAATTTGACTCTAACATAACATCCAAGTGAAGCTCAGCTCAAGAGGCAAAGCATAGAACTAGTTTTAAGGGCCAGGTTGACGTTTAGGTTGGCAAGGCAATACTAGCCCATATCGGACATTGTTCAAAAACTATTATCTCTTTTCCCCCACTGTTTACAACAATATCTCACTCCCCTAAATCTACTACTCAAACTAAACTCTGTGCTGGTACGTAGGCATTCATTATCCGCACTTAGCAAGATTAGTCACGTGTGGTTCAAGTGGGTAACATGACCAGCGGCCTAACGGCATAGGTGCAAGTCATCCTACCCACTTGGCACATTCTATATTCTAGTAATTACATGTGTGAGTGGCTGTATGCTGGTTGGCATGTAAGATAGGACGTGGATTCAGTATGCTGCTTCACAGCAACCAAACCGTGCCCTGCTCCTAGCCACGCCATACCAGTGTTGTCCGATTACCCACCCAGCGATAAAAAACCCACCCAGTCTGGGTAAATTGGGTAGAATGGGTATTTTGGGTATATTGGGTAGCTAGGCCAACTTGCCACATTTTTAACCAAAACAATATGGACTAATACATGTAATGTTATATGTAAGGCTGAGTCCTGATGAATTCCACTAACCAATCTGCATAAATGTCCTAGTTAACCATAAAGTTCCACTCCATCCTGCTTCATACCTGGAAAGAGATTGTACCCAGATGTGGCAACACATACTGGTAGAGAGACACAGCGACACTCTCGTAAAGCATGGCATGCCCTCTCCTCTGACTAAGGAAGAAGCACTAAACAGTCTGATAGGACGCAAGTTAAATCGGACTCTAAACCCTCGTTATTTATTTATATGTAAGGTTAAACTGCCATGATCGAATTGCTGTATATTGAACTCTGTAACTTGTGCCACTACATAAATACAAATGTGGCAAGTGTAATGCGTCGTAAATACTTTGCCTCGACTCAATAAACTACACATTTCAGATTTCACTTAATGTTCCTTTCTGGTGTCCTGTCACCAATGACCTCTTTCTCTTTGTCTTCTGGCTTGCCTCCACTCACTTCTGTATTTTGTCTGTTTTTTTTATTATAATTTTTAATTGGACAATAGTGAAGGGTGGTAAAGGGTAGAGGCAGCGGAAGGCCAGATACATCTGGGGAAGGCAGTCGTGGACGGAAAATAGGGACTCGGACAACGGGAAGGCATAAGACCAAGTAGTATGCGTGTAATGCAGCATGATGATTGATATGCGATCTGGTTTTACTTTCACATAGTTAAAAATAATTTGTTTGAATTTCGCGCACGATCTCAAATCTGATTTTCATTGGTTCTCATATAACTCCATTTGTAGTAATTCCATTTTACCCAATTTACCCACCCAGCCAAGGCTTCCCCTACCCAATTTACCCACTCATTGTACCCACCCACCAAATTGGGTATTAACAACACTGCGTCATACAGGCACTCCCACATACATTCTCATAACCAATCCTCATTCTCAATTTGTACATCCAACAGGTAACATTGGGTTTCAATACAGCAGAATTGGCAACATTACTTCCTTTGTGTTTTGTGTTTATTTCAACTAGTCTAGGATCTGCATCTAGCTAATTGTCTATGCCCAGTAGACTCTACATCTGCTAGGTAATACCAGGCTAGACTTCCGGTCCAGACCTGAATTTCAACAGACATGCTCTTTTTCTTTTCATTCTCTCACTCACAACTACGCCGTCCTTCAAAGGCTAACTTCACCCAGCCACAAAATTATCACTGCTGATAGTGGGTTAGGAAGTTTTTATCTCTTCAGTAAATACTGATCGCAGAGTCATGGGGTTTGTTGGAATGCACTGAGAAAGAACCAATCCACATGCAAGTGTGAATACTTTCTTGATTTATGATTCCTGGTCTATTTTTATTACTGCCCAAAGTTGTGTCTGAATTCAGCCAATAACTGATAACTGGTAACAACCGGACGGAAAGACGGAAACTACAAAATATAGAGTAGATAGCACAGCCGTTGTAGCCTGGTGGTATGGAAGACCGTCTTTTCTGTCCACCCACGATACGCAAAAGTATAGGCGATGAGGGTTTCGATACCCTGGCTGTGCTCGGTGTACGGGGGTTGACCCATACAGAGGACAACGACGGCAGAAGATCCCATACTTGTCAGTGGGTATGGTTCGGTACTAGCATGGGGATGCATGTACTTGTAAACGGAGCGACCCTGCCTGACTGGACACCAACGGGACTGAGCCTGGAGAAGACGGTGGCTGCTGGTGAAAAAGGAAGAGGCTGTGCTGCGAAATTGTGATTTCGATTAGCTCTGGACGAAGACCTCTGTATCGAAGACTCAAGTAGACGTTGATCCACTAGCAAATGCAGCAAGCTCTTCCAGTGCCGTCGTCAAGGCCGTGAAGTTGATACGTTGATAATGTAATTTCCCTGAATAGCCTAAGAGTTCCTAATCGGTAACTAACTGAATCTCCTTCCTCTACTCGGTAAAAACAAATATGGAAAGGTACTGTGTACTGCAGACCGTCTTCGTATTTAAGAAATACATATGATTCGGATAAATTCGGCTACAATAAAGGGAACGAATTACAGTCTGTAAGGTCCTTGGACATAAATCTGACTATAAACCCCAAATTATTATTTACTATAAATGTATGCTAGTTCAATTCAAGGGAGGTTAAATCCTGTGTTTTTAAACGTTTAGTGTCGATGAAGCAGAAAATGAGAAAACTAATTTTTTATCTCGAGTGGTACTGGGAATGAAATTTATAATTCCAAAAGGGCAATTTACGTAGAGATAAAGCATGACATGCGGAGTGGCTTTAAATTGTAAGAATAAACACGAATGCCAGACCGAGTGAAAACTTAAACCACGCGGTGCACCTACGTCATGAATGAGCGGGGCATGAGCCAAGGAGGGCAGAAGATTTTCCTTGGTTCCCTCTCAAAGGAAACAGCACGGCATATCTCTTGCGTTAAAAATTCCTAATTTATATTTATTTCAAGTTAAAATATTGGCAAATTACTTCGGAAGCGTAGGCAGTAGTCGAATCTTTTCATTTAGGGAGATAATTAAATTCTATTAAAATTGACTGATTTTATACTGAGATTCAATTGGAGCCAATTTACATGAAACTGAAGGCACTTTCTGTTCGTCAACTGTAACTAACGGAAAGCGGAATATTGGAATAAAGTTAATTCTTGTTTGTGCTATTTTTGTACAATCACCGGTCAGTTGCTCAAATATATCATTTTTAGAAAAAGTGTTCAATTGAAATTATGTACCCAACCCAGTAGATTCCGATTCCTGGATGAGACGGACACCTATTGTTCCAAACAATTTTGAACACAATAGACAATAGTGTATAGTATTCCATAAGTTAATTTTTTGTTACGTGCCTTCATGCCTCAAAGTAAGTAATTTACGCTGCGTTAATTAACACCGGTCCCATTAAATAGTGAACGATTTGCCATATTCAATGATTTATCAATTGGATGCGGTAAACAATTACAAATGTAGTTTTGGTTTATGGTCTTCGACTGACTAAATATACATAGAAAATCTTTACCTTAATTGATAAGTATAATTAATTAATGATCATTTATCATTTTCAGTGATTTTATACAAATATTTCCAATTAGTTGTATCAGTCTGGCCAGAAAACAGGAATCAGTGGACCAAAATCAGTAAGTATTCAAATGAGAGAAGAGTGCATGCCAGTACGAGGGGATTGCTTCTGCCAACCTTGGCTTATAGAGTTTCGTCACTGAGAGTGACGGCATGAAGAAGAGGAGGTGGTCTAGTCAATCACGTGGGGAGTTTTCACTCGGTCTATTTACATTTCTCGGCTTTGATCCACCAATAAAAGTTCGAATGGGCTACTTCTTTTATAATACTACTAATACCGAAATGGTTGAGGGACTAGACTATAAATAAGATTTATCTGCTTTCCTATTTTCATTCACTTGCACGTTGTTGGATTGAACTTCTCTTCTGTTGTGGAATAGTGTGTTTTTGATGGTTTTCTATTCTTTCAGCCTCTGCATTGTTGCCAACAATGTCGTGGCTCATACAATGGAGTGCATATTATGCATAATTGTACATAATACAATATGCCAATAGTATGCCCCAACAATGCATATGCATCCATTAGAATATTCCTATAACGCGTCAGGGAAATTGGGTGTTATTAGCGAGACATGCGCGCGGTTTAAGCTGATTGTATACTTCTAGCATATCTGCGCATATAAAAATACTAGGAGTGAAACATCATAAAATATTATCATTCAACAAATAGTCAGGAACATCTTTTATTTCTACTGGAGCGCACCAGATGCGCTCTATCTTACGACTACTTTAATTAAGGTGTGTCGCCAATGTGACGTATTTATGTGACCGATTCACACAGCAAATGCAAATGGAAGCACAATGTGGAGTAAACATTTGCGCCGGTACTACTCAACTAGTCGATTTGTGATTGGGAAATACTTCCAGGGTCAAAATCCGCTATAGGCACGTCAAAGTATCAGTAGAATTAGATGTGCTGAATTAAATTCTGCGTGCAACAAAACTCATTTTTAATCCATCAATCAATAAAATCTCAAACTTGAGTACAACTGTACTGCCGGACGTAATATACCGTCGCTGATAAATACCATGTGCTTCCTTGCCCCGTGCGAGTCGTCTCCGCTGTAATCAAAGTCAAGGAATTATTCGATAAGCAATTTTATCGGTTGATTACTGGGAAGTAGGTGCTAATGTGCCTAGAATTGAAATAAGCACATCTTTTTCTACTGTCATTAGTTCATTCATATATGTAGTCCGCGCGGTGCGCGGGCTGTATCAGCTCGGTTATGAAAACATTGAAGATGGATGTTATTGGTATTTAATTGTACGTACTTCTAATTCGCGCCGAATCTTAATTTAAGTAGTCGTGAGATAGGGCGCATCTGGCGCGCTGCAGTAGAAATGCAAGATTTGCCTGATTATTTGTTGAATGATTAATATTGGATGATATTTTACTCCTAGTATTTTTATAGGCGCACATATGCTAGAAGCGACAATCAGCTTGAACTGCGCGCATGTCTTGCTAATGGCACCTCATTCCCCTGCGTGCTATGTAATATTCTAAAGAACGCTTATAGAGACATATAATTTTCATATTATATTATTTACAATTAATTGCACTCAATTTTATGAGCCACGACATTGTTGGCAACAATGCAGAGGCTAAAAGAATACAAAACCATCAAAAACACACGATTCCACAACAGAAGAGAAGTTCAATCCAACGTACAAGTGAATGAAAAGAGGAAAGCAGATCGATCTTATTTACAGTCTAGTGGTTGAGGGCTTTATTGTACTTTATTGTACTGTACTCAGAGTGTCAGCAAATTAAAGTTGAAAATAAATAATAATCACAACTACAACAATACCAAGACATTATATAAATTTAAATATTTTTTAAAATTCGATTCCGATGTTCAGCGATTTAATGTATATAATAGATGCATTAAACTTCATTTTATAGCTAGCGGTGAGAATGTGACTGGTCGTGTGTTGAGTTAACTGATTTAAAATTGAAAGTGAACATCATGAATCATGACCTACTTGTTTTCAAATTATAAGTTACAAATGACTAGCAGAACCGAAACGGACTACGAGAAACGAAAACGTCAGCAGAAGATATCACAAACGTTTATAAATTAGCAATAGAATCTATTCATCTTCTACTCATCTTCTATTAGAAGATGAGTAGAAGATGAATAGAATAGGCAAGACAAGATCAGGGTACATATAAACATTCACTTTTAGTATATTTGTTAAGCTCTGACTAGTAGTTACTGCGATGAACTAAACACAATACGTAATGTCGTCGCTATGAATTTATCCCGCAATGTATTGTTGTCAAGTCAACTCTCGATGGATGGATGTCGCTAATAATGTTCTTGCTCTAAATTACCCTGTTATTTAATGGATTCTCATATTCAGTCCTTAGTTATTCAGATATCGCAGAAAATACATGGGAAATTACCAACCTCGAATACATTTAAATGATAATAACAAAAGTTGTGGATAACAGTTTGTATGTGGATCCGTATTTTTAGTATTTGAGCATGAGGTTTCCGGACCAAATCCAGTATGATGGTCTTGCAATATATGTAACTAAACATGGACATGTATTTGGATTTCCGCAAGGCCAAACAAATTTGTGGGAATTATGCAGATTTAGTAGTAAAAATTACATGTCAAAATGTTGAGACTGTTTATTGCACAGACTATAGGTTTGTATCAATGAGGCATACTTAAGGATACCTACCACTATTGTACTGAATGATATTGCGCAAATAGATAATTGTGGTACAATCCATACAAATTGCACAGTATCCGGAAATTGAGGTTTTAGTTTTAAAAGAAGATTCGTACGATAACGTCGAGGTTACCTGTATCTAGTTACAAGCTGGGTTTCACTATTCTTTTTTCAAATTTACTAAACCAATACTATTTCGGTATGGTCGAGCTTGGCCCGTACATGTCCCGATTCAAGGAAGATTTCATGATAACATCTGGAGCTCGATTCGCTCTAAATTTGTACTACCGCCTTGGGTTTCCCACAGCAGGAATTCATGC
>JAQFYU010002792.1:0-11139 GCA_034694905.1 Ceratophysella granulata
CAAATTACTGTTGGGTTATCCGTCAGAATCCTTCTCATACGATTCGCCAGAATTCTGTTCAGACATTTTGACTTGGGCAGATATGTTAATTGAAGAATTCCAACAAAAACGAAGCTTCGTTCATCATCTTACCAAATAGCTACTGTTTTACAATAAAATCCAAAATATTGACCAAAAGCTTCTGTTTTTGCTCATATCAGAAATGTCAAAATGTCACATGTCAAGTTAGAAAGAGTTTTCTCTTCTAATTTGCGGGCACAATGGAAGTTTCGTTGAGCCTGCGACCCATTCTAGACAAAATTGATAAGTTCTTTCTCTAATTTCGAATGCGAAAGAAAAACTGTATTGAATTCAAGATTTGAAACGGTTTCGCTGACCATTTAGCCATTTCGTTCGAGACTCGAAGAGACCCATACAAATTGCGAATGTTGAAAAATCTTTCGTTGAAATTATACATTTTGTAAGGAAGCACATGGATAGTTACGTTAAAGTTAAGGTTAAACACAAATACCTCTGTCCTTTGAACCTTTATTCGGCATCAATTTAATTCTATATCAACTTTTGTCGTTCAATTCAATTTGGACATTTCGAAGATGTCAACTAAATCTTGCCATCCAAATTTCACTAAAGTAAAAAATTGAAAGCAAAAACTTGCCCAATTGGTAGTTAACCTAAAATGTCCGTAGAACTGAAGTGATGTTAATCACATTGATTCTTCAAAATGAAGGTTTCGTGAGTGTCTCTCTGGGTTCCCTTTTAAGGAAGAAAATGGACATGTGGCGGTGGTGGAAGAAAAGGACTCGCTGTCAGGCGAGGGAAGTGAGCCTATTTATTAAACAAACCCGGCTGGGTCAGTCATTCCGCCTCCGTTGTTGGTCAGATGCTATCTGGTGAAGCCGAAGTCTGGTCTCTCCTGTAAATGGGCAGAATGGGCAGAATGGACAGGGTCCCATGCTCTCCCTTTAATTGGTCCCAACAGACAAGGGCCGAAGCTCAGAATCAGGGAAGAGAAGCTCTTTTAAATTGGATTCTCTCAGCTAATCCTTCTCAGTGTCAGGAGGAAACACACCCGCATTCACCCGTTTCCACAAGAAAGCTCCACCATCCGCTCCCGCTTTCTCCAGTCAAAACTCGGATTTGGAAACCTTCTTCTCAGAATATTCTGTTGGGACTCAGCTTTAACATTGGCGGGAACTAGGTAGGAGGTGCAGGAAACTCAGTCGCCCTGGAGAGTCATAGGCGAAGGCAAGCGATCCGCCTTTGGCTGCTCAAGCTCGGCTATTATGAACTTACATTTATGCATACTTCCAAACTAGTTGACCCATTTGTTAGTGATAATGGCACTGAACTTGCCGACACCTTAATTATTCGGGCTACAATCGTTAGTGTTGTGCTTTTGCAGTATGTCAGTAGTCATCTATTTTACAACTCATCACTAGAGTTAGGTTTGTATGCATTTAAATTGGGTCTAAATATGCACTAAAGTATGCACGAAAAAGTCCGAAAAATATGCACTAAATATGCAGTAAAAGGTAGAAAAATGCACTAAAAAGCAATTTTTTATTAAAAATAAACAAATTCTGTATAGCCAAAACATATCTAAAAAAGTCGTATACGTGCACTTGCTAAGGCATTAAATTCCAGATGCAATATACGTTAACATCGGCGTTTTAGCATGAAAAAAAAAATATTTCCAGACTTCCATGTTCGGCCTTTTCTAGGAAAAATATGAACCTTTAGCTTCCAATTTAGTGAATCGACGAACCTATAAGATTTGGCCTAAGCTAATTCAAGTTCAGGTTTTAAGTCCGTCTGAATTTACTTTTTGCAACAAGGTGTAAATCGTATTGTTATTATTTTATCGTTGAAGCTGAACATGCTTAAGAAAGAAATTCACATGCACTTGTACTACTAGCGAATGTGTTTTGTGACTCTCAAATCAAAATATTTGGTAGTTTGATAGTTTCAGGTGTCAGCATTATTTCTATAAAATGGAAATGGTTATCCAACACTTCAAGTGAATTTTATCAATTTGTATAAAATTATGAAATATAGTAAAATATAGTATATTGAACGAATTAGGTAATTTTTATTTTGAATATCGAAATTTGTTTCTACTAGGCTCAATTTTACGATACCGGATTTAGTCCAAAGTTTGTTGATTTTGTACGTCTTCTTCTGTTCTTCTGAACCGACTTTGGTCAAAAAGTTAGGTCAACTGAGTTTCGGGTGTAAAAATTTGTACAAAGTGACCAATATAGCACTGACGGAAAGCTTATGTAAAGATGAAAATTGGGTCAAATTGGAAAATCAAAATGGTAAAAGTTTTTATATAAAATTGGTGAAATTTTGAAACCAAACCCTCAATTTATTAAAGAATCTATACCGGAATTTCGTAAACCAAACAAGCAAATGTTTTTTACTCGTTGATATTCATTATTAATATTTTTCAGCTATTCTTCTAATCAATTTACTGAATTACTTACTTGTTGCAAATTTTGTTTAATTGATTATATTGATTATATTGATTGAAATAATATACATTCAACTACATGCCATTTCCCTGTATATGTTTGACCAATCATCCTGGGTCATTTTTACTTCGAGCTGCTTTGAAATCCTGAAATTCTCCTGAACACAAGTTTAAATGGACGTTCAGACAGTGAAAGTGGCATGAGTCCCTAGTTCGAACTTTAGAAAGTCATTCCTCCTCAGCTCCAGCTCATCAGAGTGAGGCTCAACTAATAAATGCTCTCGTAGGCCGACTTGGAGTCTAATGCAATTAAGAGGAGAGACGCGTCTCATTAATCACTCTCCGACACCACTTGAGAACTGGGACTTGGAGCCCAAGTCCAAAGTCTCCGTCATCCACCGCGGAGCCACTACAGTCCGAACCCAGTTCGATTTCCTTTGATCAATTAGGAACAGAGGCATATTTACAAATCCCACTTGCATCTTCCCACCCGAGTAATTTATCCCAACTCTCCATCATTTGTCATATCAAACCAACCTGCCTTTCTCGAATCTCGACTCAGGACCAGACTTCAGTCCAACGTCTCTTTTTCATTAGTTAGGCCAGAACCAGTCTCGACCTTTCGGATCTGTCCAACTGCTCCATGAACCCTGATCCCTTTCATTTGCTTGAGGTTAGTTCCTAGTCCAAATATGTGCTGATTGATTGATTTCTCTGTCAGTCCCAGTTACAACAGAATAATCTATAATGGGACGAAAGTAGGGAATTTGGGTTGTACGAATTCCGAATTGATTCCCAGCTGCTGGTAGCTGCTATGCTACAAGGTTGCACAAATCCTGGTAGTAATGGCTATATTTGGCTGGCAGCTTGAATACGAGTAATTCAATGTGAAAAAAACGTGGTTTGCTTGGAAGGTGTTCGACGAATGCTACTGCTGCAGTTTGAGTTACGTGTAGATCACACTACCCTAAGCAACATGGTCCACGTGATCTACAATATTATTTGTCGTTTCGTGGGGAGTTTTGGTCATTTTTTCAATTTTTTTTTGCTATATTTCAATATCTACTTGTTTGTACATATGTCAATATTTGAATTCTGATTTGTTGATGAATCACATGAAGGTATTAAATTTTTCCAATTTTCAGCTCAATTTGATTGCAATCTGTTAAATTCGGATTTTGATTAAGCTACTTGAATTGTTGAATTATCACTTAATTTTTGATTGGAAAATTTAGATTTGAAAAACAAACAAACCTGCCGTTTTTTAAGTTTTTGTTTTTGTTCAATGCTCTCGACAGAGTTTCAAAATTGAAGAAGCATCCTTACAATTACGTTGAATGTAAGTAAATGCGATGTAACCGTTTTCAGAGAAATCCGCAACTAATAATTCCTTATGAATACACTAGAAATTCAGAAGCTGACAGTGTTGTATTATTCGATGATGTGTTTATAGTCAATTTTCATCCATAAATGGCTGAACTCACTTATGTATTTGACAAAGTTTGACAGAAATTAAGGAGATTATCCGAAATCAGAATTTATATTTGAGCATATTTTTTAAAATTAATAAGCCGCGCTTGACCTTTAAACGTTCTCACTTAAAAGTATAAGGTGGGTTGAGGTTGATCTTCCAGCCGCCCAAGTGCATTACATCTGAATGCACAATTTACCATTTACGCCAGGTGTCAGGTGTCAGATTGGCTTAAGTTTCAATTGAGTGAAGTTTGAACCCAATGAGGTGGATAAACCTGCGGACGACGTCATGCATCTTGCACCTGGGAAGTACAATGCATTGTTTGAATTGATGGAATATTGACAGAAGGTGAGTCATAGACGGACAAGAACCGAGAGGGCAGACATGAAGGAGCGGAGTGGAACTGCTGAGTGACGGGCCGGGGGTTGGTGAGTAATCGGTGGACTCGTCGTCTTAATTCCGCCTATCTTTCCAATCTGAGTTGTCGTAGGAGTGCGGATTCCGTAGACGACACACAACATCTGCATAACTTTGCTTAGCTTTTGGCTTTCCCACGAGATGAGTCCCGAAATCCTGTGCGGAGCTTCTGGGAGTCTTCTTGGTTGTTGGAGAGATGAGACCTAGAGGATAATAGCTACTACTCGACAATTAAATCTTAAGTGGTTTGAGGATAAGAATAAGCCAAGAATCTCTTGAGTGGTTCATTGAGTCAGTTTAGTTCAGGGCCGTACGGGTTCATCTCTAAGAGCCTACGGCCTCCACGGACCAGGGACCTTTCAAATGCCTCTTGGTCTTCTTCTAGTAGGACGATAGTCCTAATAACCCGCAACCGTCTGCAGAAAAAAAAATGAATTTAAATTTTCGCCAACTTCGGATTTGCCAAAACGGCGAATTATTTTATATTAGAAAAGTAATTGGAAATATTTTTTATTGAACTAACATTATATTGATTAATAAAATAGGATTTAATATTTAATATTGGACTCCGACGTTGGCGTGTTTGAGTTCCATTTTATTTCGGACATAAGGCAATATTTTGACCGGGACAATTGAGCATGGACTGCGTGCCAATTGGCCGGGTTCCTTAAATCTCATATATATATAACACATCTTATTTTGTTACTGGTTTGTTTAGTTTATGCCAAGTTATATCATGATACCTACTCATATTTTCAGTTGAATTTGTTTAGGTGAGGTGAAAGTATGTTGTCCTATTTTATAATGTAATGTATTGACGACGTCGAAAGTCTGAGGTTTAACTGCGTCAGCACGGACGCCTTCCTTGGTTTGAAAATACGGTTTACATAATTTGATGATATAAAATTAATCTATCTTTTAATTTATTTTAATTCAATACTTATCAATTAAGGAATTTAATATAGAGTAGTGTGATATTTTGATTACTATATTAAATTACTATTATTTAAAACTGCAAGTATATTACAATTTAACAATCTTTAAAAACTATTTATAACAATTTTAATACAATGTAGAACAATTATTATTAATATCTAATTAATAGTCCTAATACCGCCTAAATCTCGCTTAAGCTAATTTGGGATGACATTCTGACCTAATTTAATCTATGGCACAATTTAGCACGACTATGCCAGCACATATAGCATCACATAGATTACATAGAATATCTCACAATTGAAGCTGTCTAATTCTCACAGAATCCAAAACACACCAAAATCGAAATCTTACCAAAACTTTGATTTTCAGGGTATGTTGAGAAAATGCAAGGCTTTAATCATTTGTATACTTCAAAGAGTATTGTTGGCATAAGAAGGTTAACCTTGCCTTGAATCTGAATCCCTACACAATTTTCGCATTAATGCATTTCGCCATAAGGTCTCCATAATACTGATCTCCTGATTTGATGAGCACCTCCGTCCACACACACAGAGAGTGACATAATCGAGTTTTCCCAAAAGCGGCACTTGTGATGCAATCCTTCTCCTGCGACCTGTCCTCTTTTGGCAGGCTGATTAGTGGGGAGTCTCTTGGTCTCCTGCTACAAAAACTGCATCCACTTGGAAGACGTTGACTGGTGATGGCTTGAGGATTTGAACCAAGGCAAGTCCCAAAAAACCTCTTCTGTCTCAACCGACCAGACAGCCTGACTGAGCAATTTGGAGACACACGGTCTGGGAAGACGATAGGAGAGGTTCCCCCAAAGAAACGAGCCAAAATCCAAAGCCTGGGCGACAAGGTCCTCTCATTTTACTATTTAGTCTGTCATTAGACAAATCTCAATCAAGACGATACAAGTGAGAAGAGCAGGACTTGGAAAAAAATACTTCGGCTGGGTCAGGTCTAGTCCAGGGTTAGCCAACAAAATTAACCAATGTTTAAGCTAATAAGTTTTCGTAGAAAATTGGTTTAATCAAAAAATTCGAGGCGTATAATAAATGAAATAAATTCTTAGAAATTATTCAAATTCGATGAAGGCGAAAATTTCTAAATTTTAGGTCCCAAATTAATATAAAAATTTTTGATTACCAGTTTTGTTGGAAATGTTCACATTTAAAAAATACTAAAATTAAAGTCTAAATTCGTCCCAAAGAATTAGTTGATGACCAATTTTTTTTGTCAAATGTGTCAGAATTTTGAAACGCTTTAAAAACAGACAAAAGTTAATGTTTTCACTTAAAATATAAAATTGCCAATTTAATTAATAAAAATCACATTAAAAACCGACAATTCCGGTCTAAAAATCTAGAATTTCAATTTTGCAATATTTGAATGACCAAAGCTCAATATAAATCTGTGCTTTTTGCCAGGAGGATTAAATCAAGTCCAGCTCTTCAGCCCATCATCCAAGTTGACATAGGAAGCGTAATCAAGAGGATAGTGAAGATGCGGAGCCTGAGTGAAGCCTCCAGGTCGGGTCTTTTCATTTCGGTCCTGGTCAACGTTCTGTTGGTCCATGTGGAAGCCGGTCGCCTACCCCGTAATAACAGACCTTCAGGTTCAGCATGTCAACGGGATGAGACTTTACTCGTGTACAAAGTAATTCTAACTGGATTATGGACCCGGGAAGACTTTCCGTACGTTCTGCTTCTCCCTTGACATTCAGCTTTCTTCCTCTCCTTCTCCCTTCCCGGAAGCTAGGGACACTTTTATTCTCCGCCTTATCTTCTCATTTGAGTCTAACTGGTTAAGAGACCAGTCGCTTCTCTCGTCTCCCGCCAATTCTGCCACATTTTTCTGTGTGAAGCTGAAAGACGCTAATTTTCAATAACCCACGATTTTAGGAATATATTTTTAATTAAATATTCAAACCAAATTAATCTAACCAATTTTGATTCGATTAACTCAAAAATAGAATACATATTTGGTAGAGTCACGGTTGACCGTTTGCAATTTACTCTTTGAGACTATCATGTTTTTGGTTAGGTTAGGTTCAGGTACACCTGCTTAGGTTAGGTTAGCTGATATTGTCCTAAGGTCTGTCCAAGTTATCATTTTTATCACATTCAATAGTGGTCGGGTTTGTAGCTACCGTCTTCATTTCAACTGTGATTTGAGGTATGGTGATTCCATTTGCTTTTACATATTTTAGGTTGAATTTTGTAGTTAGAAAAGTCACTCTTGGACACATAGAATAGAATCACAAGGCGTCAGTTGAAATCCCAGAGAAATGTTTAAAATCCCATGAAGGCGAACGATATCCTAAGAAATCGAATTAGATCACCTTTAATCACATTAAATCACACTGCTTCCCATTAAATCACACTTGACCTTCAACTTAAAATTGTTTATATGGTAAGAAATCCCGTGGCGTTATATTAATTCGCATTGAATCACTACTTGAAATCCGTTGAGAAAATGTCATATTGAATTAAATCACATTAAATCACGGAATATCACATTTTACAGCATTGATTCACAAAAAATCACGTGAAATCTCATTAAATGACATTAAAACGCATTGCCTTAAATTAATACATGTACTTTGATATAAAAAACCGCCACGGTGAGAAATCACGTAAGACCAGGCTGATTCAACTTGAATCTTGAAGCTCATTAAATATATAAATACTGTTAAATCACATTAAATCACATTCAATCACATTACATATGTGAAACTAAGTGATATGAAATTAAATACCAGCTCTGCAATCGCGTCTAATCAGATGTAGTTGCATCGAATTATAGTGAAATCACATTAAATCGCAACGAATTGATTGGGCGCAAACCATGTCAAATAAATCTAAATTTATTGATTCATTGACATTAAATCGCAACGAACAGGAAATATATTGCCTAAAATGCATAATACATCACAGTATGGCGTTCAAGTAAGAAGCTCCTGCTGAATGGCACCCCACCACATGACACATGACGCATATTAATCCAATATACAATGAATTACACGAAATCTGATGAAATAGTAGTAAAATCAACTCAAATTACAAAAAAAAAACATTAAATCACCTCAAACGCTATTAACTCACATTGCGTAGCCTTATATCCTATTAAATCACAGTTTAACGTTTGAAAACTAAAATTTCCTACCAATGAATATATTAGTATAAATTATAAATTATAAATTATAAATTATAAATTTTAAATATTTAAGAAAACAATGGATTTTCCCGCTTACGCAAAATAATTAATTTGGGAAACCGAAAATTCAACGCACAAAAAGTCGTTTGTTCCGTACAATAAAAGGCAAAAAAATATGTGTAAGTTGACCGTACTCGCGTGTGTAGTTCAGGTTCCTCTATCCGAAGATGTAGATCTATGGTTGGCTGATATTATTTTTCTTATTTTCAGAAAACAGTTCCCTGATTGGAGACCCAAAGCTCATTTCTCCAAGTTAGTGGGTAAGTCCATTCATGGTCCATCTGATTTGACAATTCTTTATCTATTGTGTCCCAGTTTCTCTTACTTACGGAAAACTTTTTCCGTCAAGGAAAAGAAAGTGACATAATGGATGGGCTGCTATGCTATGGGCTCTTCTCGTCTTCTGTGCTGGAGAAAGATAGGGAACACAGCACACACCACCAGCAACAGTCCAGTAGTAGAGTCTGATGAAAGGAAAGTTTGGGTGAAGGGAAATGAGTCGTATGTACGTGCGTGTGTCTGGTACGTTATTTGAGCTTTGCCAGGCCAGCCTCGCTCAGGGCTTCCCAAACTAGTTGACGAAAGATAGGGGAAACGGAGAGATAAAGGTTCGACAGAGTCCAGAAAACCTGTCACCCGAAGAGTCCATGGGCCGGAAGTACATTTTCCCCAGTCATGTCCAAGAAGATGCGTTTTTCATGCACTTCTGCTCAGAAGTTTGGGGTTGCTCTTTGACAACAATAGCATCCTGCACTGAAGAAAATTGTTGAAAACTCATATCTGGTGTCATGGCTCCAGTCAGTTTGCCTCTTCCTGCCTAGTTTTGTAAAGTTGTGAATTTTGGCACATTTTTTTTGGTAGTTTTCTACTGGGTCAGGTCAACCAAGCGCTGGAGTGCATGGTTTAGTTTGTGATAGGCTTCAATATTGTTAAATGAACAATTCTTTCGTTTCATTTTAAGAGGGCGAATTTCTCCGTTATTTTTTAATCATTTTTTGAATTTTGAATTCTAAAACGGGTCATATGATAGTGTTCTGCATTGATTCAAGAATTATTCCTAGTGAATGGTTTATATGTGAATACATTAAAACATTTTAGAGTTCAAAAGGCTCATAAATTAGGGTCATGGAATTTAGTTGTCTTCATCCCCATTTCAGGCTTCTACTGCTTACGTATTTGCATATTTTGATGGATTCCGCAGTAACATGCAGGCTGGATGTTTTGGGAAATATAATTGCATATTTTATGGTTAGTGCAGTTTTAGTGCACATTTTGATGGTTTAGTAATTATCATGCCTCTCTTCACCTATAAAAGTATCTTCCAACTGACTATTCCTGTGGATTTAGTGCTAAAAGGCGGGTTTATATTTTCTCAACGCAAACTGAGATCTGGTACGGCGGATAGGCCCCTTGTGGCATTGTAGAATTGAACGTCCGTTTCTTCCGAGATCCGGGACCTTAATGGCATATAGCGTTGGGCAGATTGTTTGTAGCAATCCGTAAAATGCCAAGGTTAGGCTTTAAGGTTTTACTATAGTTCGCTATATTTTGACTTACTGTATTTAAGGATTACGTGGCACAAATAGAAATATTATAGAATGGGTTGAGAATATAACTATTATCATTTTTGAAAAAAAATCTGTAGGCAAAATGAGGAAACAGAGAACCTATTGACACTATTTTATATTAAGAACATAGCCGATTAAAGTAGCTTGGAAATTTTTAAGGTTTCAAATAGAAAAGAAATAAATTCTATAAATAATTGAAAATAAATTGCGAAATTGATATTACGGCGGATTTGAAAAAAAAAAACTTGTTACGAATTTTGCAAAGTCGTAGTTGCTAGAACAATTCGTACATGTCAATACTAATTTTAGCAATATTTTGATAAACTCAAGAATGACCATCAATCTGATTGAAATGTATTTCAGATATTAAGAACCGTCTTTAATCGATCATATTTTTAGAAATAAATTTGACCAAAATTATGGGGTTTCCGGTGAGGTCATTAGTATTTTTCAAAAAGTGACAATTTTCGAAGCGGCCCTGCACTTTGAGCATTTTACATTGTAAAACAGGAAATAAGTATTTAAAATAAAAAATTAATTTTCTAAAAATTAGTATGGTACTTGCAAATGCCAAACCATAATATTTCATAAATTTGTGGTACATTAAATAATATATTTTTTGTATATTTAAGTATTTCTTGTTTGTTTTGTTGTGTAAATGAAAATATCATTTATGCTAATTAAACCAAAAGATTTATGCAAAGTGTGTAAAAGTAAGTTAGGTCTCAAAAACTATTTTAATTTTTATAAATATCAAAACCAATTTGATTGAACCACAATTTCTAGAATTTGAAGACCATTACGTCATCCCATAAGACCGGATTTTACTAGAGCCTAAATGCCTTCGCTTGAGCCGAAGGAAATTGGTTGAGCGTAGTGCCTATAGCCAGAGTTTGATTGGGTATTTAAATAGATGAGTGTGAGGGAAAGTAGGTTAGACAAGGAAAGAATTGATGAGGCTTTGAAGAATTAATGGTTGTTTGAGGAGTGAAATATTCTCAAAGAACTCGAAAGACAGAGACACGGAGAGGAAAGTGACAAAGAAATTA
>JAQFYU010002793.1:0-11137 GCA_034694905.1 Ceratophysella granulata
TTCTGCTGACACTCTACTTTCTCCTTGAGCTTTCTAAGGGGAAAACGTGTCCTTTGAGCCAGGCCGGAAAGTACTTTATTCTTTTATGCTCTGAGGAAATCAGAGTGCGGCTACTCTGGCATCAGTACCATCGTCCTAACAATATGAGACGCGGAGTTCTTGCCCAAGGAGCGTGATAATTCATGTTCTCCTTCCATCATCTCCCCTCTCCCCGTGTCAAAAGTCTCTTCTGCTCCTCAAAAGAAAAAGACCTAAATTCACTACAAACAGGAATTCATAACTTCTGGAAGATCCTTCAGAAACAGGGCTTATGAAGATCATCAGAAACGCATGGAGCAGCCTCAACTGTCTCCACAGTGACTGAAGGGCTACATATCACATTCTATAGATGGATGTTTGTTTGGAAGAAGTTTTTTTTTCGAGTTGAAACGGAATATTTGGATGGTAAAAACGTCAAAGACAAACATTGGGTAGGGCTTGGAAAATGTATATTTTTAGGAAGACTATAGGAGCTAGATCCCGAGATATAGAGAGTGCCACTCGACAAATCGACAATGACACATGGGCAAGGAGATTTAGAATTCAAAATGGCGTCTAAAATGAGTAAAGTTGTGCAAGTTCAAAATGGCGGCTAAAATCAGTAAAATCGTGTAACTTCAAAATGGCGGCTAAAACGTTTCTAAAACGATTAAAATCGTGCAAATTCAAATTAGCGACTGAAGTGAGTAAAATCGTGCAATTTCAAAATGGCGTCTAAAATGAGTAAAGTCGTGCAAGTTCAAAATGGCGGCTAAAATGAGTAAAATCGTGTAACTTCAAAATGGCGGCTAAAATGAGTAAAATCGTGTTACTTCAAAATGGCGGCTAAAATATGTAAAATCGTGTAACTTCAAAATGGCGGCTAGTGCAAATTCAAAATGACGGCTAAAATGAGTAAAATCCTGTAACTTCAAAATGGCGGCTAAAGTGAGTAAGTGTAACTTCAAAACGGCGGCTAGTGCAAATTCAAAATGACGGCTAAAATGAGCAAAATCGCGCAAATTCAAAATATGGGCTAAAATGAGTAAAATCGTGTAACTTCAAAATAGCTACTAATGTGAGTAAAATCGTGCAAAGTCAAAATGGAAGCTAAAGTGAGTAAAATTGTGCAAGTTCAAAATGGAGGCTAAACTTAGTAAAAACGTGTAAGATCAAAATGGCGGCTAAAACTAGTAAATCGTTCGAATTCAAAAATACCAAAAATTTGCTCAGATGTCAAAAAAATTCCCAGTTAAGTTCTTCCCGCAAAATGCATAAATTTCAATTTTCGTAATTTAATTTCATTATTAAAGAAAATTAAGAAAAATAAAATCTCCGAATTCGATCATTTACGCCTCACAATTTGTGAAAAGGCCCAATTATCAGTTACTAGTTTGTCGTGGAATCCAGGAGGTGAAGAACACAGTACACTCATTCATTTTCTCTTTTTTAGTAACTCAAGGGAGCCGCTTCAAACACAAAAAAAACAGGAGGAGGAAGAGATAAGACAGTTTGATACAAACCAACTTAAATCCAGCATTACGTTACGTTATGTCTCTTCCTATTACGAGCCCTTCTCCCACACGACGGACGGAACCTCTGGCGAAACTCCAAGAAGAAAGCTCAAAGTGCTCTCTCGTTTAGCCTTTTCTACATTTTCTCAGTTTTCTTCTATTTTCTTTGTATCCTTGCTCCAGCATATTCCCAACAGTTTCCGAGTGTTCAGACAAACCCGGGATGCATCCCTCGTCCCTTGGGACCAGGGCTCAGCTCATGCATTAGGACCAAGTCCTCCAATCCCAACTACACTTCTACCTTCACTCAAGAGTCTCGAGCTAGGCCAGGATCTAATCCTGACCTGTGTACATAGGCTAGGATCGAGTTTGCTTTTGTTTAAGTGTCGCTCTTTTTTTTTTGGGGGTAAATTTCTATTGGGATAGTTTGGTATTCAAGGTAGCTGTCTAAAATTCAAATCAAATTAAAATTGATTCTTTGATTGAGGCAGCAAATACGATTTATTAAGTATAGCTATAGCAGCAGTTATGGATCCACTGAGTAATTTAACTTGGTGCTGCGGGATGGAGTTGAACGTCAAAACAAGCTGCCAGACCAGATGTCGCATACTACAACTTGCGATTGCATATCTTTGAACATAGTGCAATACGGCAAGTGGACTAGCTTCGATTTGAACAAGACTTGCCGTATTTCTACAACATAGAACCCCATGCACTTTACATAACCAAAAATGTGGCTTCTCGAATTAATGTTTGGAGTTGATATTTCCTGACTTGTAATTTGGCATTTGATTACATCCTAAAGCATTAATGTATGTGTGCATACAGAGTATTTTCAAATACCGAACTAACAGTAAATATGAGGAGTATTTTAACTGAAATTAGGTAATTAAATGTATGGATATATTCATATGCATTTTAGAAAAATGTGAAACATTTTGCCACTATTCAAAAAAACATGAGCTAGTACTCAGTACTGGGAATTTCAAATTAAATTGCAATTACTTGAAATGAAATATAAAATACTATAGAATATTGGACAAACTATACATAGACATAGCATTTTCATCAAATTACCTGCTAAAAATTACTGGAATTTATTGATAAGTTCACCTTTTATAGATAGAAATTCTACAATAATGGTGCAATTTGTTCGTAATTTGGCAATCCAACTTAGATATGAAGTTGCAAAATTCCAGTAGCTCAATTCGGTCGCCATTTGTTACAAAAATGACATTCGCAGCGTAGCAAGCTACATCTTTTTTAAATGAATTTATACAATTACGACAAAATATTTAACTCCAAATTGGAAATTACTCACTACTGCCAAATTTTATAGTTTTTGAAACAGTAATTTCTCCAGTTTTGCTTTTTATCTTTTAAACCGAAGTTGCACATGACATAGTTACACGAATTGAAACTAAAGAATGGCAGGACACGACACCTTGACACTATTTTGATTTACCTATCTTTTTCGTAAATATGAAACTTAGCTTAATAGATAACCAAACTTGTTGAGCAATGAAGGCAGTACACAGTACATGAAAATACACAATGCCCAACTCATTCGGGTCATGAAGAGCTGAAACTGGTTGTCTTGTCAAAGTTTCTATTGTGAGGTTGGATGACATGGAAAGATGTGGGATTTGGAGCTGTTGCCTCAGGTTTCTGGACTGAAGATGAGGAATGAGACTCAAGTACGCGGAGAGAAAGACTGGGTTGGCTGGTCTGGCAGGACGGAGAAAAGGCATAAGAACGGAAGAAGGGGAAGAGACGGGAGAAAGATAATACAAAAGTGAGAAAGGGGAATGTGGAAAATATGCAGATAAATCGGAGCACGTCTCTTGAATTTATAGGCACTAAGCAGTGGGCTGGGTATTAGTGAAGATGATCCCAGGCCGCCTTTTTCATTAATAAGACGGGAAGGGGCTCTGGGCTCTCCATTGTTCCCAGCAACCAAACCACCACATCACTCCCGGCCCGGGACTGAGTAGTTCTACCCTCCGAATATCGGAATTCTCACTAAAACAGTTTATATGGACCCACTGCACCAGTTGAGACTCACACGTACAATATAGGCAAGCTTAGGCTTTGAGGTCCGGGAAATTATAGGTTTAGGCGACTAGAATCTGCTAACTGGACCGATAAGGCTTGAACTATCAACTTTTTGAAAAATGAAACGATTTTTTTTCAAAATTGAATACTACATACGTTTATCTGATTTAAATATCATTTAAGTTAAAGGTATGTAGGATTTTTAATTGTTTTTGCTGTTTTAAAGCTATAAATTTTTTGATTTATCCAGATTTCATTGGATTTTTCAGGAGATTTTTAAAAATTTCATTAATTCTTGTAATCGGAATATTTTTAATTTCTTAAGCTTTAAAATGTATCTGTTGTGTCCTTACTTGACTTAATTCTTTTCAATATTTTCATAAAATTTCATGATTGGGGTGCAATATTGAGATTTTTCTGAATATTTTCTAATTACATTTCCTCCAGAACATTTTTTCTTTTGCCTGAATTTTGATTTTCCTACGAGCTTTTAATATTTTTAAAATTTACTAGTTTCTCTGAAGATTTCATATTTAATTATTTTTGCAGCTTGTTCAAACGGCTTTCTTTCCCATTTCAATTTTTAATACGTCAAACAAGTATTTTACATTCTTAAACGTTTTTTAGATTAATTCTTCTGAGATTATTTTCCCCTGTTTAACTCGTACGAATTTGTTTGGATCGTTTTTTTTAAATATTTGCTAGCTAAAGCTTAAACTGAAATAGTTTGAATCAGGTTATTGAGTGAATTTCACGATTTCGCAAATTCCATAAGTAAAATTTGCACAGAACCCTAAACCCGGATGAAATGCTAATATTTCAACCCTGTTGATGCTCTTTGAAGTACATGATGGGAGGGTGATGTGATGAGAAATTCGGTTAGAGATGGATGATGATCATAATCTGCCTTTGGGTTTTCTCATTTAAAAAAAAAAGAGACTTGAATGGGAAAACAGGTCTGGTCCATGCATTAGCACGTATCTCCAACTTCCCCTCTGCCAATATTTATTGTCCTTCTTTTATTATGGATGACGGATGCTAAACTATAAAACCCTATTGAATGTTCTCTCTTCTTCCAAAAACTCATGACAAAAACCCAACCCAACAAGTCATATACTAAACTCCATTCATGGGATGTTCCAGCCCGGATCCGCATATTTTGGTATACAAAAGTATTGAAAAGAGTTTAAGTCGAAAGGGTCATGTCCGATTAGAAATGGGAACCCAAGTGCGTTGTCAGTCTGTGTCACTGATTTTTTAATTTCAACTGACACATTGCTTGTTCCCTTGTCACATTTCATTTGGGACATGGAAATCATGGTGACAACGCTCTTTAATTAATTCATAATTAAAAGTCATAATATGAACTAATTTGCTTCGTGACAAGGGACAAGACACATCAAAGCTACTCGTATGAAGTTGCAAGTTGCAAGGCGATCTTTTATTCAGGTATCTCCGTGAGGTACAAATTTAAGGCTTCTTCCCTGGTGTAAATTGCAGGATTTTGCCCTGGCGTGAGTGGCTCTGTATAATTTAAAGGATCTTCCAGGATTTTTTTTTATGAAAATGGAACAAAGGCTCCAGCCTTGATATCTATACAAAAGTAGCATTATATACATCCTAGTTATTCAAATCACCTCCATCTGCCTTCCTCTTCCTCTGGGAAATTGAATTTCGGAAATCTGAAGTGTACCAATATCTGGCACTAGCAGCCCGCACTTCCGCAAAAGCCTCTGCTGTGAACGCAATACACAAAACATTTTCCAGCTTTTTCTCCGTAGTTCTATGTTTTAAGTATTGTCGTACTTATTAAAATGCTAAAAACTTGAAGATTCATCTAATCAGCCAGTGGTGTGCCTTAGTTAAGACATAGTTTTACTGTACTCGTAGATTTCGTTGAAATTATACCACAACAAGAGTAAATCAATTAGACAAACGATAAAGCACACACAATAGTATGCGTCAATTATTTTCGCGTCTTATCAAATAACTGTAGCACTATCGCAGTATCATCCAAACCGTAAATCAAACTAATTTCGCAAAGACGCATAAATAAAACCGCGAAATCTCATAAACGTAATCCGCAGCTCATAAACCGTGCAAACACAGCATGCATCACGAAGACCCGATGAACCAAACTTTAAATAAAGTCCGCGCACCTAACCAAACAACATTGCAAACCCAACCGTTGTCACAAAAATTTGCAAACAAAAGCGCACATCACCATGCAAAACGCATATCAAACTTAAAATTTTCCCACTTAAGATGATTAAACCAAGTTTTTGGCACAAAACCACGGAAATCAACCCTGCATGTTTTCGCAAATTATCGAGGATTAAATGAGTAGAAATATTTTTATAACTATGTAAATTCTTGCAAACAACTTTCGAAAAATCATAAAAGTTTTCTCGGCCTCCGCTTTCAAATTGAAATTTGAGCAGAGGAGACGCTATCAATGGTTTCAAATTATTCCTGTCAACATGTAATGTTAATTTTTGCAAATAATTTGTACAAATCTTCCAAACAGGTTCTAAAATCATAGAAAAAAACCCAAATTCCTTTTAATTAGCTATATTTTAAATGGAACGAAATTACAGGGTGCTATTTAATCATTTTGGCTTGTAGAATTTTTACACAATGGGCAACTTTTCGTATCAACAATCCTCTACATTTCTGAGACAGAACATAGTTCAATGCTGAAGCTCGTCATGAGCAAATCTCGTAGATTGGAGTGGAGAAAGGTATATGGATCCATGAGGTAGATTACTGGGGCCTAATCTTGGTTGGTGTTGGAAGTGCTTTCTTTTGGGTGTAGGATAATTGGCGGTGGGAGGTGAGGGAGTGTTTGAGCGGAAAGCGTGTCTGGGGAAAATGAAATAGGAGTTTGATGGGAGAGGAAAGGAGATACTTTATTCCCACTTCCTCCTTTAGCTTTCTGCTCCATGTGTGTGTGTGTGTGGTGTGTGTGTGTGTGTGTGTGTGTGTGTATTTTTTGCATATTTCAGCAGCCTTCTTCCTGGTCCTCAAACTTTCTACTCGAATGATAACAAAAGTCAATAATATGAGGAAAAGCTAATGCTCCTTTTTTTTTCTCCCTTGCCTTTTCTTCTCTTGGGCGAGTTTGAAGTGGGTGCAAAAAAAGAAGTACGTTAGCCGGCTTGAGCGTTTCTTTAACGTTATGAGTCCCAAGACAGTTGTAGACGCTTTACATGTTAGCTCTTGAGTCATCCAGTCTTCTCCAGCCCCAATGTACACGGACTCGAACTGGAAGTACTGGATGTGTGTGCCCCTAACGACCGAGACAAACTCTCTCATTTTACTTGCTTAGCAGCTATTCAGCCTTTTCAAAGAGGTTTCCAGCTCCGGCCTTCTGTCCGCAGTACTTGAGAGTCAATATTTTAGATTTTAGAATATTAAGAAGAAATAAGGTGTTTTCCAATATCTTCTAAAATGGATTTAATTTATTCGAGTGAGGCCAATGCCTCCAAGATTCGACAGGCTGAGGCTTTATTTTTGAAACGTGTTTTATATAGCATCAACCTAGCCTAAACCGATCAAAATTCCAAGCTGTGCAGAGGCAGTTCCAGTATTTTAGATTAAATTCGTCCGGTGGAACCTGCATATTGACCGCTACGGCAGTAGCCGCTAAATTAGAAGCCGCAATATGTAAAAGTTTAAAGCCAATTACTAAAACAAAATTTGACGTTTTTGAATTCTATTAGCTTCAAGTCAAAAATGGTATACCGATTCGTTTTAGATTGTGTCTTCTTAAATCACGCTAAGGAACGTACTTAAAAATGTTGGAGCAAATTCACAAAAATATAAAGGTGTAAAAAGTGGAATCAATCATTTGAATACTTAGTTTCATCTTGTGGCTTAGCAGCTTAAAATCTAAAATCCAATAGAAATTAATAGTGGAATGTGTGAAAAAGTAATATATAAATAATGTAATGCAATACCAATTTGCAATAATTTGCACAGAAAAAGAGTCAATTCATTAAAATTCATAATTTTGGAAAAATCACACTTTTTTCATTTACAAGTAGGAATTTTTATTTTACTTTTTTATTGTCAGTTTTGGTGTATGATTTTCACCAATTAAAATTAATGCTCTTTCATAATTTTCGGACATATTTTAGAACTTTCAAACATGTCTTTTATGATTTTCACTGTATATTTTGACACTTCTTAAGCAGTTTTTTTCTATTGTATTAATCTCTATTTAAGAATTTCGGAATTTTCTAAAAATTTATTGACGAAATTTGATGTTTTTAAAAACAATGCGTTTCTACAACTTGTCTGCCTGACTTTAAATACAAACTATTTATTTCTTGCAATTTAAATGTGTATTTTTTTAAATAAAAACTCTGGCTCGCTGCATATTTTAATGGTTCTATTGACTTTCTTGGGTGCTTACAAGTCTTGTCTTACCAATTATCGTCCATTTGCAATTTGATCTTTCTGAAATTGGCTACTTTAGTTTAAAAACCTTTCTAGCGCCTCATGCCCCTTCAAAACTGGCACTTGATTCATTGGCGGGTGATACTGAGGCGGAAATGCCGTCAGACATTCTATGACACGGATCTAATTCCGGAATGGGCGTAATGCCTCTCGCCAAGAATTTTGGGACGACGGAGGGAAGTGGAGACTGTAGCCCATTCCATACATATGATAATACCGTGGGGAGCGAGCATGAAAGCCGTAGCTCTTCTATCCTCGTCATTTGGACCACCTTCTTATTCCTACCAGATCCTAGCACTCCATAATACTCGAAGCGGACTGAGCGGCTACAAGGAAGAACAATATGCCATTTCAGAGATCAGTGAGCTGGAATCAAACATTATAATGATATGAGGAAGGGTGGAATATGACTTTAGGAGATTCTCAGCTTCTTCCATCTCGACTCCATCTCCCTGTTTCAGCTCAGTTCAGATTCAGCTTCAAAAGACGGGAGCAGGAGTGGCTGGAGTCGAAGCAACTGACCCTAAATCATGGACCGAGAGTACGGTTCCTTCAACGGCATTCCACTTGTACATCCAGTCATTTACATGAACAAGTCAACATGGAAATAAATGAGAATAGTTATAGGAACAGAAAGGCTGGACAACTTAGTTCTCTGGATTCAGGACTTGGCATCAAAAGTAATAAATCCCGTCAGACCAAAAGATGCGATTCTTGCCTAGCGACGTACTCAGGACTCAGATTTCATCCTCAACAAAAGATTCAGTTTTTATGAGAGATTCTCAATTTCATATTCAAAAGTCTGGGTTTATTTTACTTGCGTACTTTTTGATAAATACGTTGAAAAAATTGCAATTAAGTCACTGCATAAATCGAACGTTAGTTTTTCTTGCATTTTGTTATTCTAATTTGATATATCAGCGAATGGTCGCTTCAATGTATGTAATTTTGGAAGTCAAATATGCCAAATATGTTTAATGAAGCACGGGTTTATGTTCCTCTCAGGTTCCGATTTTTAACATGAACTTAAAACATAGTCAAAATTCTTAAGCATTCATTTAAAATAGCAAACTTCATGTAATGTAAACCTTAACTTAACTAATTTTTGATCAGAGAATTTTGACCTTAATAGATTTGATTTTGGAATCCAAAAATGTGTAAAATACGACGAATTGTCTGTTCCTCTTAAGAATTTCTGTTATAATTTTTTTTTTAATTGACGATAAAAATTTCCCATGATTCACTAAACACATAACTATCAAATTGTCTATTTAATTTGAACTAAATAAAGCTTTTATATTCTAGCCCTAGCAATTCAAGATTGCAGATTTCTTGATGAGTTTTGATCCAGGGACTTTCAAATTGACACGTTTGAACAACAAATAGAAATCTCAGCCTATTTAATTTTCAAAACTCATAATATTTTGAGCAAATTCAAAAATATTGAAATTTTGACTTTGTTAACGCTCACGCCGATGCACAATTTTATTTACTTATACCATTCTGTCCACGTGGTTTGATTAATTATATTCAAACTTACATTACAAAGTCAATTTTTTGCTACAGATTCATTAGAATAATAAATCTTATCCTAGAATCACAAAGCGACATTTTGCACCAAGATCAATCCCTACAAAATTTCGTGTAAAACACCATTTTCTACTTCCAAAAATTATGTCTTGATTTTGTTTCGTTGTAGTGTAGACCCTGGGCACGCCGATGAAACAATGGTTGGTTGTGGAATGAAGTACAGTAAAGGGAGTGAATGACAGTGGGTGACGTTGAAGGTAGAGGAGAATAAGAAAAAGGAAACATGGGAAGAAAAGAAAGTTTTGGGCTTTGTGGACGGAAGCCGAATGAAATTCCGAATTGTGATTAAACTGAATGAAAGGGTTTTTCTTTCCAAGGGACGTTCCAGGCCAACAGGAGCAACCTTAGAGCTACAGTGCCACAAGTCGCCTTGATCAGCTCAGCTGAACTGGAGTAGGTCCAGACATGGAATGCATATGAAAATGTGAACAGAAAGAAGAGATACTACTTACAGTCTTTCCAGAGAGGCCAGGTCTTGAAAAGAGCCCTTCTCCAATGTATGAATCTCGTTATCCGACAATTGTCTGCAAGTTAATTCAATCAAAACTTTCAGTTCATTTTCCTCTATTCAGCCGATGGACAGGGCTCAAATGAACCTTCTCTCAAATACAGTCCATGTAGCTGTAGCATATAGCTGTAGAGGCTCCACGCAAGCATTAAGACCTAAGCTGGAATTTAAACTTACCAACGCTACGTTGGTTTAGATTTAGATTCTATAAATTCAAAAGAGGAAAATTCTAATTTCTGGTATGGCTATTTCAAATTTGAGTGGAAAACAGGGAAATTTGGGTTCCTTTTGAATAATTTTACGTACAGATTTAGCTTTGATAGAATGGAAAACATACAAATTCAGAAACTTACATTATTCGAAGGGATCCAAGTCCAGCAAAATCAGATAACCGGATCATGGTCAAGTTATTTCCTTGTAGGTCGCTGAAAAAATCAAGAAAAAATCAATAATTACAAATATATAGACGAAGATTTGTGTTGAATTTTTTTGCATGTGCAGAATTTTCATGTCAGAGATTTTTGAAGTTCAAAACATTCATTGAATTTTCTTTAGTTCCGTTTATAGAGCTACGTCTATTTACTTGTGGAAGCCTGAATAAAGAGATGTATTTTTTTTATAGAGTCGTTCAAAATTGTCTAAGCTGAAATACTCTAATTTTTTTGTCAAAGCGGAGTTAGGGTTTACCTGCAATATAAAATTGCGCTTTTCTAACGGCTAAAATAGTCATAAAATTTTATTTTGCCCTATACAAAGCTTGGTCATTGTGGTACAAAGAAATCGCATGCAAATTTTGAGTCACATCGTATAGGTAGCCCTGGAGCCGAATACACTGCACTTGCTGCGATGCCATTCCTTCAGATTTTAAAACCTGGTGAAAACCTCCTTCTAAGGTTTTTGAAAACAATTGAAATAAGTAGCATTACGTCGATATGGAGGAACTGTTAAAACAAATACGATAATTTACGAAAATTGGTGAGCCTCCAGTGCT
>JAQFYU010002794.1:0-11136 GCA_034694905.1 Ceratophysella granulata
TAGCTTTCGCCAGCTTTCACCAGTTTCGCCAGCTTTCACCAGTTTCGCCAGCTTTCACCAGTTTCGCCAGCTTTCACTAGCTTTCGCCAACTTTCACCAGTTTCGCCAGCTTTCACTGGCATTCAACAAATATGCATGCAAGCAGATGACGAGACAGCGCATTTAAATTGCCATGTTACGATAGCAAACCACAAATACATGGATAGAACTCGGAAAGTGAAAGCTTTGCTTTTTGATACCCCGGCATCACTTTCTCTTTAGTAGACAGAGAATGGTTCAGCTGCGGATTCTTTGAACTCGTTCTCGAGAAATGACCATTATTAGCCTATTCTCGGAGAAGCCTGTTCTGGTGTGCTCAGTGTCATTTTCCTTCTAATAGGACCAGAGCCAGAGGTCTATGTTTTGGTGGCATAGAGCCTAACGGGTGGGCGAGAGTGAAAGTTCAAGAACAACAAAGGCTGAGGGCGGAAGGAAGCAGTAGACTGCGTAGAGAACTAGGACCTACCTTCCCACATAGAGAGATGGGTCATTACCCCCTTTCATTCGATTATGCAGACTCGAGGCGTAGTGAGCTCCACTTCGTTGTAATTCCGGAACCAGCCTGTGAGACAGAGACACACAACTCATGAACGCATATTCCACTAACGGACGAGAAACTTCATTCGGAAGTACATGTTTTGCAGTCGTAGGATGACAACACGCGTAATTAGATAATTAAAGGATGTATCAACTACAAAATTGCCACAGACCTTAGGTCAAAATTAATTTTTCTTGTATTCCGTGCAAATATATTAGCTTTCCGGATCCAATAGACGCATTGGCTTTTGATTTTGGATTGTTAAAGCTCAAATTGCAGAGATTCGAAATAACAGCTAAAATCTGGGATCTTCAATTCAATTTTTAACTAGCATAAATTCTAAATTTGTGAATTTTGTAAATTGTCGTGGAACGCTAAAAACACTATGAGTCCCACCAGACTCACAATGGAATCTCATCGAAGCCCGATGAATGAAAATACAAATTGAATGAATGTCATGTCATTAGAGTGAAAAGCGGGAGCTGAGCCCGAGCTTTCACCAAACTGCAAATGAAGCAACGTGCCAGTTCTCAGCCACACATATTTAGATATACATGACTTTATTAGCTGCGTCAAACTTAATCTATTTTAGATTTGGTGGTGGGAGCCGACAGTTGACCGTGGATCATGATTTGACATGAGTTTAAGTTGAAATAGAATATCTTTAAGAATTTCAATGAATCAGGCTAACCTGAGCCAAATGGCCATTTGATGAGCTCTGTAGTGTGTTTTCGTTTTGATTTTCGTCCCACTAATTTCCAAATACTTCTGATGAAGTCGGTCATAAGCCTCCCAAGGATTATTCCGAAAACGATTCCGTTCTTTGGACACTGGCCAGTTCAGGTCGGGTTTGACGGGTTCATTAGGGTCACTGGATTTTGTGAAAAAAATAGAAGATTTTGAGGATTAAATCAAATTAATTCTGCTCAAAAATTATTAAATGTACCGGGTGCTTCATGAATTACAAGCATTACCTGGTATGAGCAAAATTGGCAATATAAGTAATGAGCAGTTCGGAAAGTGCCATTTCATTTTTAGTGAAATTGGCCGGGATTGGAGTTGGAATGAAGGGCATGACACTGCCCGTGAGAAGTTCAATGAGTGGATGGCCCATGATGTAGCTCAACTCCTCACCTCCAGCAGCACCCGAGCGCTGTGAAGTAATTAAATCCTCATGTTTCAATTCTAACTAGGTTCTCACCACAGGGGGTGGGTCCTATAGAGGAAAGTTCTTGTAATTACTTGATAATTGTAAAGACCGTCCTTGGTCGCATGATCAAAGACGTAGAAAAAGGCTTTATTGATTTGAGAGGACTCGGAGGCAGCAATCACTGGGGCGAGGGCTAAGCAGTCTGTCACAGCAGTTAAGGTCAGGTCCCGGGTTGCTACGGGGTGTTGAACGGATCTGTACACAAAAGACATGTCGTAGTCAATTTCCATGGAAAATTCAAAATAATTTCAATATTTAATTGCAGATGACACAAAATACTTACCTTTCCCAGTCAGTATACTCATTTGTTATAGTGGCTAGGATTTCATTCAAGTGAAACCGATAGGAATTCCGAATCAGCGTCCTCAGAATTGCATCTCGACGCTGTCCTTCGAATCCAAAGGTTAGGTCGGCCTGTAATACAGTTACATGTGTTCATATATGAAATTTCAGTTGTTGCAATGTTAAATGTTAAACAGTACTGGTCATGTACCTCACTAAATTCAGTCATTTTCTCTAATGATGATAATCCGAAGAGTAAATCATATTTCTTGGTCAAATCTCGCTTACCCATTGAATCTTTGTTTATCTGTAAAATAGATTTATTAAAACATTAATCTCAAATGTCAAACAGATAATATTTTGAAATGCTATAAATTACGTTGTTGGAACTTTGTAACCAGTTCTTGAAAGGCAATTCGGCACACTGAATCACGTGTGATTGTAGATATTGAAATAATTGCCAGAATAAATTGAAAAGAGTCATAACTTCTATATACCTTGGGTATGAGTGAATCTTCAACTGACTGATTCAAAATTGAATGGAAAAAAAATTTAATTGGTTACACAAACATGTCAAATGAATAAAAAATGGACATATATTTTTAAAAAATGGAAAAAAAATTTACTTTGAAATGATGTAAATTTACCAATGGCTTATCAGTCATATCAGTGTTGTATCAGTTAGTTTATAAACGTCAATTCAGTACGATCGTTTAAATAAAAAATATTCGCCAAAATACACTTTTAGTGTGGACTTTTTAATTTAATTTGCTATTTTCAAATTGAAGTCTTTGTTCATGCAGCACTTTTCCCCATTACTTTTAACGCTAAGGGAAACAAATGCATGAGCCCATGGCCCTGGCTTGAACCTATTTATTCTGAAAGTCTAAAGTGGCTCGACCATAAATTCAATCTTAATGTGGAGTGTATGCGTGTGTGTGTGTCATACCCGGAAGTAGGGTTTAATGACCACGCCGTCGACGGTGGGCCCAAAGTCCACAGAGAATTTATTGGGGGCGAAGTGGGCAAAGAGTGAAAAGTGTTTTGTCTTGAGGCATTCCATGAGTGGATCCTGATGATGCGGACCATAAGCTCTGCCCTGATGTTGTTGTTGTTGTTGTTGGGCGGAGGACGGGTCGAGCCGTGAACTTCCGTAGCCTGTCATGAGTGTCATGTTGAGCGGGAAGAGAGCGGATGTATTGGTGGGCAGGGTGGCATTGGGTGGAGCAGAGCAGTTGAGGGCTTGAGCAAGGGTCGTGGCAGCAGCCGCTGGATCACTCACCAAGGCCCAAGGGGCGAGCGAAGAGCCGGCTATCAGAATGGATCGGTGAAATAATCCTGTGTGTCAGTCAAAGTAATTGGATTGGTTACATTTCATTACGTTAACAGGCTCGCCTCAAGCTTCCTATCTCCTATTATCCTCATACTCAAGGAGTACAGCGTGCCTCGTCAAATAATTGAGGCCTGTACTCAGCTCAATCAATGGGATTTTATTTTGAGGTAATATTGAAGGTAAAAGCACGTGGCGGAGAAAGTTGGATGGTGAAAATCAAGCAATGCACGTGGTGTGGTATGGTATATCGATATGGAAGACAAAACACTTGAGGTGAAAGTTGCAGGTAAGTTATGCCGTGCATGTGGAATTTGAGCCTTTTTCAGCTCACGCCTGATTTAACGTTAGGCTTGGTGTGAAGTGTAAACCATCAACTTTCCTCAGCTTTCCCCATTTCCTCCTTTTCCTGTGCATTTTTTGACTCTAGATCTCAGAAAGTAAAACCGGCTTGGCTAAAGTACCCAAATGTTGTATATATAATAAGTATGTTTTTAAAATATTTTAAGGTTTTAGTGTATATTTGTGTTATTGGTTATTGATGTTCTAATTTTGGTGTATATTTTGATGTTTTTTAAATTTTGGTGTAAATTTTGATGTTTTTCTAATTTTGTTGTAAATTTTGATGTTTTTCTAATTTTTTGCATTATTTGGTTGCATATTTTGATGTTTTTTCTAATTTTGTTGCATATTTTGTTGAATATTTTGATGTTTTTCTAATTTTGTTGCATATTTTGATGCTTATCTGATTTTGTTGCATATTTTGTTACATATATTGTTGCATATTTTGAAGTTTTTCTAGTTTGTTGCATATTTTGAAGTTTTTAAGAATTTGTTTGCAGCTTTACTGCTTTTCCCCATTTTTTAAAGGGCTTGTTTTGATTTTAGGAGACCTTAGTTCCTATTCAGCAGGTTCTTGGAGCATAGTAATATTTTGTTGGTGATTGGTGAGTATGTCTTGATTTTAGTTTGATGTTTTGAAAAACATTTGTATTTTACATTTATCTCTTAGCCCTATATATACCTCCAAAGCGCAACTTTCACCTTCACCTAGTAACTTTTTCTTATTACATTTATAAATTTTTTCTATGGCTTGGCTGACTGGCCTTTACATAAGCATTTACTTTTTTTTAAATACATAAGTTTTGCATAAAATTGAATAGAAACGTGAGAAGAGTTTTCTCATGCCGCATTTTATTGAGTTGTTTTTACTTTAATAATCTGTTTGTGAGTCGCGATTGGGTGTTTGTTAATCAAAACTTTTGCATATTTGGCAACCAGTACAAAGTAAAAAATGTGAATCGATACGCCATACTGTTAATGATTTAAAACTTGTAATCAATTACAGTATATTGTACTTTGTTAAACAGCTCGGTTGGTAATTTCATGGCTTTTAGGTGGATGACTCGCCCTGGACTGACAATGTGGAGGAATAAGGGAAAAAAGTTTCCCTTCCAGTTCACTGTAGACACAAGTCCAGAGAAAGGGAGGAGAAAGGCGAGCTTATTTTATAGCCACAAGCAAAAACCTCACATCTCGTTTAGGACGAACCACTTGCATCTCTGAAATGGATATGGTGGAAGTTTCTCTCAAAAAAAGACTCATCATTGCACGTAATAATACTTTGCCAGGAGGCTCAGGTTTACTCAAACCTCCTTCCGCTCGTCCGTCCACAGGATAGACAAACGGAAACCAGAACTCGGATTAAAATACGAGTCCTACTTAAGTAGCTCATACGCAGTCTAACCCACCTAATTCGGAATTTATTAAAGTACATAAGTCTTCGGTTCCATTGTCTGATGCGTCATCTACCATTCCCATATTTTTGAATGGTGCACTATCTATGAAAAACGATGCACTTACTTTCGTTGAAGCTAATCTATGTTTTACACATGTAAATACGCAATCAAAAACGTAGATCACAGCGTAACCAATATAAGAAATGTGGTCAACTAAGTGCCGAACAAGCAATATAATGTTTCATATAAAAATGAAACCGCAATTTTAAAAAATACAGATGTGTAATTCCTTTTGCAATTTTTTGAAAACAAAAAAATACAATCCAGAAAAATATATGGAAAAGTGTCAAAATACGTAATAAAAGTGAAAATATATGTTCAAAGCCAAAATGTACGTCAAAATTAGAAAACACTAAAAAGATTAAAATATGCAACAATACACTAAATCATAGAAAAGACATCGCAGCGAGTGCATCACCCAGTGGTCCCCATTTGGATTTGGCTCAAAATTTACACACCTGTTCCTTAAAACCTTACTGAACAACTTTCTTCTAGCACCCAAGGAGATTTGATCATTGGTTTGTCTGTTAAAATTGCAATTTGGAACATGCCGAAATATTGGGAGTCCCAATATTTCGGCATGTTTCAAAATTGGGACGCGTCCGATTCGCCTGAAACTTGGCTCATTTGTTATTTATATTTTTCTAAGCAACGTTTATATGTATAAAGCACAATTACATTCTTATATAAGGCGACCGTTAGATTTTTTCATTTTTCAAGATGGCGATTATTTTTTAATGCTATTGTACATTATATAAAAGCTGCTTAGAATTATAATTTTGAACAAATTTTGAGCCAAATCCAACCGTGGGCCACAGGGCCATGAACTTGCTGTGATGTCCTTTTCAAAATCCTGGAGTATAAAATTTGATTCTTTGAACTAGGCCGGCGTAAATCGTTGAGATCTAGATTTAAGAATCAACAACGACCCACCGGGAAAATGTTTTCGCATAATAATGTTCTCCTTGGGTATCATTTTTCTGTGAGACGTTCATTAATTTTTTTGTGTACAGACAAGAATGCATAATATTGAACAACCAGCAGAACTAGGGCCTAGGTACACACAACAGTCTGTGTTTTGACATGCAGGGTGCTATTCTATGTTATTATGCTGAGATGAATCTTTTCATTTCATCTTCTGCCAATTTCCTATTTCTGTAGAAGAATGGAAAGGGTTCCAGTTTGACATTAATGATGAGCGTCTGCTGCTCCAGCCAGAGCAGATATGACTACTAAATCCTAGAAAACAGGATTTACATGGCCTAGCCATGAATTGAAGGAGCTACTTGAATGAATAACCTATATACATAATCCGTAGCCAAACCAAGCCAGGTAGAGTGCTTCTACTAATGAATGAAGGGTTACACAATTCCATCACATTCGTCATCCGTAGACTTTTCCTCATTATTTCACTATTTTAGAGGCTGGCAAGTGAGTAGGCGTCAGAGAAAAATAATTACTCGACCTATTCACTGAAACTGACTGTGGAGACTCGGTGAATGGAAGGAGTAGGGTGAGTCTCTGTACTGGAGTTCAGTAATTGCAAAATGCACTGATGGAAAAGTAATTGATTCGAGGAAATTCGAAGTTTCTTAGGCCTGACATTTCAATTATTAGATTAATGAGGTGTTTCGTAATTCCAGCTTTCATATGGCTATGAAAAGTGTAAAATCTGTAAAATTTAAAACATGAAAACACTGCCGTTGTTGCTGGATTAGCTCTTATTCCGTTGCAGATTTTATTTCGGCTTAACTTAGCTATTTTAGGTCTAATTTGGTTAGCTACTATTATACACTAGCTCTTACTGCAGCTTCTTTTTTAGCTCTTTCCTTTTATCCCTTATTCGTTTAGCTTTTATTATGCATTGGCTCTTATTCCGTTTAATGTATTTTTTATTTTAGCTCTTATTTGTTTAGCTCTTATTATGCATTAGCTCTTGCATGGTATTTGTATTTCAGTCCTAATTTGTTTGGCTATAATTGTGCGTTAACTCTTATTACGCTTTGGCAATTAATAAATTTATTCCCTGTTTAGCTATAATTATTGTGCGTTAGATCTTACTACAACAAATTTTTAGCTGTTTTATTTTGGCCACTATTCGTTTAGCTTTTATTATGCACTTATTAGTCTTAGATATTTTTATTTTAGCCCTTCATTAGTTTAGCTATTCTTGTGCGTTAGCTCTTATTACAGTAGATCTTTTAGCCTTTTTGACGTTAGCTCTTTATCGGGTAGCTCTTATGGCATGGAAGGCGAAAAACCGCGGAAAATTTTATTTCAAAACTAGACCTTTGTTTGAGGCGCTTCGTAAGGAATACTGTTGGTTAAATCCTATATCGTTAGCATTTGAAAATATAAGAATACAAATGTATGATTTTGGCCCTTTTACCCATTTTAAATACTATTTTTTGTAAATTAACTTCAGTCTATGTAATTTTTTTCCGTGCATTTCGCCTGTTAAATCCTATATCGTGAACAGTTGCAAAAAAATAATGCAGTTTAAAAATTTTACCAGATTCACCTTTTTTCAAACAGTTAATCTATTGAATTGCTTCTTTCACGTGTGTATGATTAAACTAGTTTTTGCCAATTGCTTATGAAAGTAGCTATATATCATTTTTCTTAATTTCGCCGATTAAATGTTATGTCGTAGCATTTGCAAAGATAGAATGTAAACGAATCTACCAGTTTCACAATTTTTCAAAAACTAGATTTTTTTTTTGCAAATTGTCTAAATGAATAGGTGACCTTACATCCGTTTTTTGTGAATTTAGCAATTTGCCTTGATTTTTAAATCACCCTAAAGCTCAGTTCCGCCCAAATAGAGGTTTTCCCAAAATGGGTTTCGCCAATAATCTCTACTAAAATCTTAAAATGCAATTTAATACCAGCCTGGGACTTTACATGCCCCAAACTTAAGATACTATTAGTTAGTTGGTTCAGAGAGCTCGGAATTGAGCGAGTTTTCAAAGCATGAAAGGCGCCTTAAGTATTTCTTCCATTATATGAATCTGCGTAGCAGTAAAGAATAATTATGGGACACGACAGTGACTCCTTCAGGAGTTAAACTCTCTGGAGTCTGGAGCGGCAGACGGAGAAGGGAAGGGAAGGCATAATGAATGTGTCAGATGAAGTAAAAAGTAAAGACAACACTTACCCGGCATGACAGCGGGTGATGACATGAGGAAATGAATACAAGCCGCTCCGGCTTCATAACCTACAAGACAGAAATTCCATTAGACTGACGGGTCTTGAGAAGGTTGACGGGGCTCAGGGGTTAGACTACTTATTCCCCATCTCCAAAAGTGGATCCATGTGTTACGTTACGTCTGGGAACTTATTGGGGGATCTAATACAATCTTCATATATAATCACCCATGAGTGTAATATTCTCCGGATTCCCACCAAAGGACATGATGTTCTCTTTGATCCAATGCAAAGCAGCTATTTAAAATCAGAAAATAGACAAATTTGAGGCTCTCCTTTCACCAACTTTCACTCTTAATGGCAGCTGCACGGGTCCTTACCAATTTGGTCCATGAGGCCGTAGTTGGAGATTATTCGGCCGGAATTACTCGTTCGGAGAAATCCTGGAAAAGTAGAGAAAGTTATATTATGGCTCAGTTCTGGGTTGACAAGGTGAGAGTTTAAGGTGATATATAGAAGCAAAGAAGCCATGCCTTCGTCCAAATGTCAAAAAATTCATTTCAGGTTGAGTAGGCGCAAGAATTGTGTCCACTTTTAAACAATTTTGGAGCCTGAACTTGTTTGCCGAACTGAATAAACTTAACTTCTATTGAAAATATAGCCGATTGGAAGAAGCTTTCGGGTTTACCTCCAATTTATGTAGCATTTCATTTGGTTATTTTTTGAATTTTAAAAAATAATAGAATTGCATTAAGTTGGCATGGATATTTGGCTCAAGTAACGGTGATTATTTAAGGATAATGGGCTTGTATTACAATGTTCCTTCGCTTTCCATAATTAATGGTTGCTATGTTCATCAGTCCATGCATCTGTCGACGTAATTTCAATTTGTGCAATAATTTTCAAAGTTTAAAAGCACCATTGTACAACGAACCGCTTTAAACACTTCAAAAGAGGAACTATAGTCAATTTGGCCTAACTGGTACAAATGTTAAATAGATTTACGAAATGACTAGTAAGAACTATATCATTTGATTTTAAGTCTTGTAATGCTATTTTAATTGTGATCTGTTTTTTTTCAAAATATGGAGTTTGAAAAAAAATAGCATATTGAAAATTAAAACTTATTTGCAGAGGCTTAAAAACTGCAGCCTTAGCTGTATAGCTGTATGCTTGTAGAATTAATGACGAATTAGTAAAAAGTGAAGCACGGCTTGTACGTAATTTTTAATTTGCCAGAGTAAATAGCTACTGAGAAGAAGTTTATTGCGGTTTTTGCTTTGATGGGATTGGATTTCGTATAATCATATTCCGAGAAGACACCTGGGAACATGATAATAGTTTGTTTGATGCGAAGAGAAGTGAAGCTCCATAAATATGTGTTCCCTGGACCTCATCAAAGGGAAAGCATAGAGGGCCTGAGTCAAGTGCGGCTTAATGGGAAAAGCTAAATGAAGCTCACCTAGGACACCGAGTCGGTAGTTGAGTGTCACGAAGACCACATCTCCGTAGGCTGAGAGGACTGTACCGTCATACAGATTCCCACTTCCCCAGGAAAATTTACCGCCGTGAATGAAAACTAGGACGGGTTTCAGTTTTGGATCTGGACCTGGAAATACAAAATAATACGAAAGACGTGAGAAGAGGTCATAGTTCAGAAATCGGTTTTAATTGAATATTTATTTATTAAACCCCCGACAAATGAACAATTTTGTACAACAAAATCAGATATAATTATCCAAAGCAAACATGCATTACATTTTCATAGCAAAGTCCAACCCTTGGATATTTGGTAACATACTTCACCAACTCGCGTTATATTTATAAAGTACGATGTGTATATGGTGGTCGGACTATTTGACAAAAGTTAGTTAGGCAAATGGCATTCCGGTCACTTAGGCAAATCCGAAAATTTCATGAAAGTCGGTTAGGCAAATCCGAAAATTTCATCAAAGTCAGTTAGGCAAATCCGAAAATGGAGTTCAGGTTTATTGCGATAAGCGATAAGTCAAGAGATGAAAGTTAAGATAAGGGCTTAAAGATACAATTCTGGAGTGTGCTAATTTTTGTACCACTTTCTTGGTGTTGCGGCCAATTTTTCCGCTGTACTTAACATTAAAATACATATTTACATGCATTCTTCCACCAATACCTGCTTCCTCTTTACTTTGTACTTTTTATTCCATCGACATACACACGTTTACAAACAATTCACTTCAAATCCATCTATTTGCCTAATTGACTTATTATTTTTGGAAACGAAATTTGCCTAACCGACTTTACCTTTTTTTCCTCATTTGCCTAAGTGACTTTGGCCTGTTTTTTTGCCGCTTGCCTAACTAACTTTTGCCTAATAATTGTCCGGGAATCGTGTATATACCAACAACAAATTTTATAGGTGAAAGCACAACATTTGGCTAATCTTGCATCAGTGCCTATCATTATATAACGATCTAATATTGTGTTTCGTTTAATATGCATTTAAAAAATTAACATAGGTAAAATCCTCCACCACAAATGATTTAAATTCAAACGAAGTATTTATCTTAATAATTATTGAAATCAGGTAAAAGTGTGCAAACATTAGAGCCCCACCCTTTCGAGCAGTTGGGAAAAACTAGGGCGCCCTTAATTCAACACTCTGGTTTAAGCTCTACAGTAGTGGAGGGAAGGACAGTAGAGTAGGAAAGAAAACCTGCCTGACGGCACCTTGCGACCAAAAGGATACCAGAAAGGGCATACTGGACCTTATGTTGGCACCTAGGCCTCTGGTCATTAGGACTTTAGGACC
>JAQFYU010002795.1:0-11135 GCA_034694905.1 Ceratophysella granulata
GATCGGGCAATAGCACGTCGGGGTAAAAAAATCGGTCAATAAACCGTTCGGTCAAACGTAATCGGTCTCTTAACCGGACACGGTCAACAGTGAGCACTTCTTCTAGAGTTCGAATCTTCCATGGCCCAGCGGTGTCTTTGAACACCCGTCTAAGGGTCATTAGTTAGATTAACGTCCATGACATGTGGTTACTTATTGTTAATTTTTAATCATACAACTTATAAATCAACTGGGAGAACTTTAGAAAACACCGACACCAGTGATCCCCCATGCACTTGTGTACAGAATCTGAATTTCATAGGTTTTAGACGCAGTGAAAGTCTATTTATGCAAATGCAATTGTCGTTTCATTTGGTCTGTTGTGTCTTGTGTCTGGAATTGTTGACAAATAATTATTTAGTCAACTCAGAATAAAAGCACACATAATTCATTATTCTTGTTGATTTACCTATCAAGAAAGCGCGAAATCTTCGACGATTCTGTTTATTTATGCTTCTGAGATTGTTTTTAGAATTCATCAATTTGAAGGTGTCTTGTGGCATATTGGCCCAGTTGCAATTTGGAATTCATAACACAGACCTCGATTTTGGAATCTCGTATGCAGGTTTCTCTGCTATGATGGATGATGGTTGATTCCAAGTTCCAAGAAAGAGCTATGTAGCAGGGCACACAAGCTGTAGCATTCGCATAAGACGCAATTCATGAATCTGACTAGTGTATTTTTGTATTGCTTCTTCAATTGATCTTTGTAAGATTTGACATTTCAAAGAACGTCGAAGCGACACTGGAGCTGATACTGACACTGATACCAACTAGTTTAATCCAGTTCAAGATTCTTTTCTTACCTTTTTATTTATAATTCAAGACGTGTATGACGCAGGTAGAAATTCTACAGAACCAACCAATCATTGTCATACACAAAATATTTTGAGAAACATGTTACCAAATCAACCAATCTGGGTATGGAATCCATTTCTATTATTGTATTTCCATTCCATAATGCAAAGATACTTTAATTTAACGCTAATAAAGAAAACAGAAACCTGAGAATTAAAATTCAGTTTGCCCTTACCTACCCCGCTGCCCGCTGTGCTGATCAATTTAACTTACATTAGACGTACTTATCTTTGATGGTGTCAATTTGTCCGGTGTTTAATATTTCCACTTCCAGGTGGAGTTGCCTGTTGCCTGGCTTATTATGCTGCTGCGTACTAAAATCCGGACAAATTCGAGATTTCCTAGCTTTTGTTTAACATGTCTTGCAAATGCAAACATACTGCTACTGCGTCATAATTAGTTGTCACACACATACAAATATAATTTGGAACCTGCTATTTGTATATTTTGTGAATTAAAATGCTATTTGCTATTTCGAACCGTTCGGAGCCATTAGATATCATTGTAAAACAAAATCACCGGAAGCAGGAATTGAGTCTGAATTGTGAATTGTGAATTCAGTGCAGATGACTTAATATTTTAGGAAATAATCCTGATCCTGATTCTGTGTATATCAAAAGGTGTTGTACACGGAAACAGAATTTTAGGTTGAAGGATATGCGGGGTTTGGGGCTGACCTTCTATTCACACGAAGTGCAGAATGGTATTGATAACGAGCACGAGGCGTCCTTCAGTTCCAGTGAGACTCTGAATCCAGATATCCAATCCAAGTACAATTGAATAGGATACTAATTTATACGTAGTAAGCATTAGAGACACATCAATCAATTGTATAACTTAAGTTAAGGTTTATGTAGTTTCAATTCAAGTAGGTGATTTCAGGGTTTGGGTTCGTTAGGTAATAAAGAGCGCAGTGTGCAGGTTATCATACGTAATAGGTTCATCTGGAGATGAGGGATTCATCCAGGAACTAGGTATGAACTTTCTATTCTCCGTTACTAAACTCCGTACGTGCTGTGCAAATATCAGATTTTATTCAAATAAACCAAATCAGTCAGAGCATCAGCTATTGTGCGTAGTTTCTTAGATCGAGATCCTGAACCTTTGATTTTTCTCTGGCTGGTTTCAAGGCATTGTTTGCAAAGTTGGTGGAAACTTTAACAATCGTAAAAATGATGTAATATTGGGAAATTGAATCACAGGGTTGCGTTTGCGTTTGAGTACCAAATTGCTAGAATTGTAAAAATTATCTTTTCTTTGTAAGTTCAAAGATTTCCAGAGGTCAATTCCCTTTTTCCTTCTTCTTGTCAGAAACTAAGTTCAATTTAATTCGCACACGCTCGGTCGCTGATCTCCACTTAAACCATTTGCGGATACGGACATCCTCATTTCCTCTCCAAACATTTCCCGAGGAAAAGCTGTCGAACTCGCTATCTCCTCAACTCAATTCCATTGCTTTGTCAATCATTACAGTTAATGACATTGATCTTGGATTGTTCTTGTCATCTGTGACTGTGACATTGACAGACATTTGTGTAGACCTACGATTCTGAATATAATTACAATCATTTTCAATTCTTGGTGATTGGTGATACTTGGTTGGACTTAGGGAACGGGACCCAGACTAATATTTGTTCCTGCCGCTAATTTAATACTGCCGCATCATTAGAAATGCAAGCAGCAATTTTGAAAATGGATATTCGTATCCTTCCTCATGTCATTTGATTTCCATCGATTGAATTGAAAGTAAAGTCGTCATCTTCGGCTTTAGCACTAGCAGCACAATCTCAATGACAAGGTCTTCGTTGGATGAGAAGACGATGGAAGCATGCTCCAACATTAAGGTTTTAATACTCAGTTAACTTATGGAATCAGTTACTCCTATCAAGTTCAGTCAAACTGATAATGTTAAGGCTGCATGTGAGCTGGCAAATGTGAATGATGGGATAATACTATTTTTAGTCTATCGACAATGGACGACCCTCATCATTAACATTGGATACGTTCATTTGTTCAACTATTAGAAGCTGATGATCTCATCCACTTAGCTTTGCTTTGAATTTCCATTTCCATCGGTTCCATAATAAATCTCCAGAGACAAGATAGGAAATGCATTTGATTTGTGGATGAAGACTGTACTGTATGTATTTTTTATTTCACGAAAGTTGATTTCGAATAAATAAAACATTGTAATTGGTCAAAGCTTGGTAAGAACTAATAAATAGACCGTGCGTAGTGCATAAAAATCAATTTAAATTATTTGCACTATTTCAGTCTTCAGTACGATTCAATTGCTACTGATTGTGACATTACGCATTACGCATCAAGGCTACCAGTTAGTTTCATACCAATTATTGAGCTTCTATGAAGAAGGTCGTTTTTATGTACTGCGGATACCTAAATATATTTATATTTTGTTATAAATTCTTTGTTTATGAATATAATGGGCTGAAAGTTGAAACCTTGTAATATTGTACCAATATTTATCCGTTCCAGTCACTTACTTAACAATTTTGCAATAATCGTTCAAAATTAAATGCTTCAGGCTTTTTGCAAAAACCAAAACTGATAGTATTTCACCGGTTGCTTGTAAATTTTAAAATTTTCTATAATATTTAGAAATTTTTACGATGTTCGAATATATCGTCCATGCATGTATTATCCCCATCGCGCCTATCTTTTTTGATGATAAAAATACTGGTTCTTCAAGCTGCAAGTATCAAGCATCTTTGCTCAGGTCTGATTTGTGCAGAAATATCTTATTCATGATTGAGTTGGAATTGGAAGGGAGCCTTTGCTTTGTAGCATTACTACACACGGAAGTGTTTGTGGCATTAATCCAGGATAACTTGGTATAATAATCTGTCCTGCTGAGCTGAGCCTGAGACTGACAGCTTTTCCAGGTTTACCAGTAGCTGTAGGCCGTAGCACAAGTTTATCTTGAAGCCTATCAGTGAAGTTGAGGTGTGGAATTATGTACTTTGTACGGTACCAAATATGTATGGCATGACGTTCCATACTTTGGAATGATTTGTTTGCCTTCTGTTTCTGTTGTATCCGCTAACTGGATACTGCAAATAGTGGATAAGATAGTCGTACATAGTTCGCAGTATTAATCCAAACAAACATCACCATCATATCAATGTTTACTATCATCAATTAGAATCCATTCCCTGAATTTATATGTTCATATTCATATCCACGATGGTAGAAGCCGTCCTATGAGATGATGGAGGTACTTACTCCGTTTCTAAGGACTCAGCATTTGCGGATGAGAGCACTGAGAACTAGAAACCTAGAATTCTGTGTTCTGTTTATTCACAAAACATGCCAAATTTTCTTTTCAAATTTTAGAAATTTTGACATCATTCATCATTTGGATTTTTTTTTAAATGCCGAAATTAATGTTCGGAGTCGAAGCTCACAGCCCACAGCGATATATTTTGAGATGCAGTGCAGGGCATAGATGGGTACTCTGCCTTCGCACTCGCGAAGGCGAGTGCGAGTGCGAGTGCGAAGGCATCTGCATTTTTGGGTTGTGAAGGCGAGTACGAAGGCTGAAGGCTAAATTGTCTGCCTTTTGCCTTAGTGAAGCCTTCGTGAAGGCGAAGGCAACAACATTGTCCATCTTATTCATTCTGGTATGCACAAAATCAATGCACAACAAGAAGGCTCTGAGGCCGAAGGGCCTTCGCGAAGGGAACCTTGAGAAACTCAAGTGAAGGGCCTTCAGCCTTCACGAGTGCGAGTGCGAGCGCGAAGGCGACAACTAAGCCCATCTATGGTTCAGGGTACATTGGGTTGCTTCTACATATCATAGTCTCCTTGGCAATGTAACACGAAAGGCGATGCGATTGAGCCTTGGATTCATGGCAGATCAAATAGTGCCAACTTGTAGAAAACAATAGAAACAAAACAGCGTGTTCATAATGGATGTGAGAAATATACGTATCATTAGATGAACAGCACAATACTTCTGCTGTTGTTGGCTACTAATTGCAAAACCATGATCTGCCCTGATGGTGTTGAACTTGGAACTTGAGCATTATATAAATACCTGATCATTTATTTAGGCAACCTAAGTGTATTCATTTCCACATACTGATAGAGGAGATTTTGAGATCAAATCATACCTCAATTACATGCAGGAAAAGTACGCACTGTGAGTTTAAAGCATGGAATCTGATATACAGATCTGTGCTCGTGTATTTGCGATGAAGTTCAAATTCGATTGTTTTGTTGGTCCCATTTAATTCAATGTAAGATTCCTAAGCTACACATAGTTGTCAACAAACCTGCTCCAATGTTATAGGTTTTATCGTATGAAACTAATTAGTTACAAACCATTATGTCCTGAAAACTTAAGCTGAATTTGTAGATGATTTGTGTCCATGAGTCCAAAAGATGTAGTTTGATGCTATGCTATTACTATTACTCCTTCCTTCCTGAACATAAAGATGAGATATGGATAATGCGCTTTCAAAAAGTGAATAATCCTCCAAAAACATTATAGCTGTACTGTACTCTGTACTGTACAATGTAATGTTTCAAGTGCAATATTCATGCAGTCGATCTTTAGAACAGGTACCTACCTAGTTTAGGCTTAACGACGATGGAGAGGTTATCAAAAGTTGTATACATTTTTTATTCTACGTGTTGTGGTGCTTAAGACTGTGGAAGTACGTCGTATTGTTCAAGTCATTAAAGCTCAATTGATGGATGAACGTTTCAACTCTTTTACTAATCTTTTATAGTGGAGTACTTATGTATTGTAGTTTTGACTAAAATACGATTAATAAGTACCACATAGAAAATTATTGTGCATCGTTGCCCTTCCTTCATGTTTTGTGTTTATTGTACATTTACGATCTTCGTCAATATTTTCTACCGAGCACTGCACCGGAACTAGCACCCAGGTTTAACAGTCAAAAGTTTATTATTATTTTATTATGAACATCATTGGTTGTGTTGTATTTTGTATTAATATCCACTACTTATGCGATTTATTGTAAATGAGAAACGTGTGTGTGTGAGCTGGGTCGAGTGCCTCTCAAGGGTTGTATCGTAAAAAGCAATATGCGCGATACAAAAAGCGCGACAGTAAAAGTCGGTTATTGCTCATGCTACTCGGTAAATAGTTCCGGTCCGGAGTTATTTTATGTAATATACTAGATCAGGTTAGGTAACGTATGTTGGGTTTTCCGAGGCGCTGAAGACGATTTTTTGTTCTACGCTTTTTGGTGCGCTTTGTAGTTTCGCGAGTTTCGGCTGGATGAAGCCCTTCAGGGTACCTTTATACAGTTGACTCATAGGCAAGGGGTATACTATTCCAAATTCCAAATCTAGCCGAAATACATTACGCATTCTTTCGTCGTTGAATGAGATTGAAGTACGTGAAGCTCATAGTGCGCGAAGCGGAAGCGTCTTCACTAACAAAAGTAGATATTTTGGCCCACTGAAAATTGCTGACTGTTTGTTCCAGATGGTCAGATTGTCAAAGTTCTTGAAGTTCCAGACCGAGAACGTTGACCATTGGCCAGCCCCATCTCATCTTCGATGGAAAGATGAGTTCCTCGAGTTCAGTGTTAAAAGTTTAGGATGATACTTTGCTCCTCAGTGCCTCATTAAATGATGAAAGTGTCAGATCATAATTTCAACGAGATGAAGAGTTTGGAGTTTCGAATAGTTAAATTCGGGATGCAAGTGTTTTACTAAATGCTTTGCGTTTAAGAATTTTAAAAGCTTCAAAATATAGTAAAAGAGGTTAACGGCAAATAATAATGATTGTCTTGCACACACATTCACCAGTCCTAACGTCTCACTTCAAAATTGCATCCATAAAATAGAACTAATGGAAGTTATCAGTTATCTTATCAGTCAAGCAGTTTACAAATTAGGAGTACGGAACAACAGACACTATGCTGATCTGAAGGGATGGGCAAAATCGCGAGATAGTGAATTTGCAAATTAATTTGTCAAAATCAGCCAACTTATCATTATTTACGGAATCAAAATTCAATTTTTTGACAAGATCAAAATCACAACATCATAGAAAATAGGTGATTTAAAATGACGGCTTTTATAAACATTCATATTCTTAAAACACCAGGATTAGTCAAATAATCATGATCTTCATGATTCAGAATCATTTGTTTTCGAAATTTGTCAAAATCAACATAAAAAATCGAGCAACCGTATGAAATCAAAATCATTTCAGTGCTCTAATTCACGACTTTAACATCCGATTTTCAAATTCTAACATTTTTACAACTTAACAAACAGTACGGAACAAAATATAAACAGGAATTTTCTCCAACACATAGATTGCAATCTCAACTTTTAATTAAATCCAGTTTCTATTTCTAGGCAATAATTTCCAATGCTTTTACAGTTTAAAGTTACCTCCTTCTATATTTATAGACGCTTCTTTACTCAAAAGTTCAGGATTTCAATTTCATTCAGTACTGGTTCCGTATTCCGTGTTTAGAATTGGAATATTGCGTCAAATCAATTGCCCTAGGCTGCTGGATGCATACAATATTGTAATGTAATCATAATAATACAAATGCTAAATGCTATGCCTAATAATTCATGGAAAAACTAGTCCTGTCCCATTTTGTTTATTTATGTGTAATTACTTGGTAGTCCTAACTTTCCTGTTTCATGGTCATCCACAGGTGTTTCTTACGGAATTAGCATTAGTAGTGTTTATTAACTGCAAATTAAGATCTGCTGCTGCTGATACTACCGTAAATACAAGATGAACTTTGCGTTCTTTCAATTAACAATTGGTCCAAGCAACTATAAATTAACATGCATAATAAGAAAGTTGGAGTGAAGTCTATTCAGTCTTCATATGTATAATTTAACCAAGTATTTATTTAGTGTTACTTTGATACATAGTTTATCGCGAGTATTTTGTTTATTGCAAAAGCTGATGCAGTGGCCAATACCAAAGTACCCGTAACCTGTACAGTGCATTATTCGTGGTATTTGTGGTATATTATTTTAATCGTTATTAATGGAACACGCTACGCTACTAACCACTCACCATCACCACTCACTCACAAGGACAAGGTCTTAAAATAATGCGAACAATGCCAGCCTTTTAATAATTTGCCCGCATTTGTTAAACGTCCATAAAACTTACCAAGTTTTATACATGTATACCCACCCCACGCACTAACATTCCCGACACCATATGCTGACAACTTCGTTTAGTGTCTGTCTGGGTTGAAGCAAATGGTCCTCTCTAATCACGCGGAGAGGGTATAATTCCTAATAATCATCCCGATTCCAGAACAATGGACTATCGCAACCTTCAACTTGATTCAATGCCAAATTGTTGTGAATAGGTTTTTCTGTTTCAATATGGGCTTTTCAAGTATCAATCTGAATTTTCAAAAAATGTGCACATCGCGGAGTCGTGGGTCCGTCTGGGATCTGAACTAATGAATTCCTTGTCTTGTCTATTGGTTGCGTGGCATTTTGCAAATAAACTCGACAACTAACTGTCTCGAAATATTGAAATTTGCAAAACGTACGAGTACTACTAAATCGAGGTAATTAGTACTCGTAATAAAGGTTCTGGAGCCTGTGTTCTGTGTTAGTACAGAGTTTTGCAATTGATGATACATGAAGTTAACAAGGTCAAAGGGTAGCAATTCACTTCCAAAGCATTTGGTTGTATATTGTATTGGCAAGGCAGCTTCAGACTTCATTAGATGCAACTAATTGCACCAAAAATGCCAGGCTTTAATTCGCCAGACAGTACAGAAACTCGATATTTATACATATATCTTTGTGTATTATTGAAATTGTCGTTTCGGCTTTCTGTCTATTGTTTGTACTCGTATAGGTAAAGTGGACTTGTTCTAAGAACTGTTGTGGTTTATTTCCTGAATATATTCTATGCACTTATTGGCACAGCTGCAATTAGTATTTATAATCGTTTCCTAAATGTTCTTTGCATAGACGCTTGGTATGCAAATGTCATTTAAATTCGGATATAAATAAATCCAAACCCAAATGTTGCACAATTTTCTGGTTTGACATACTTGACTAGAATACAAGGGTTGTGCCCCTTTGGCATTTTCCCGCTTCTATTTTATCATTTGGAATTTTGTTTGCACGGCATGTTCTATTTTGTATTTGACTAGATTGTTATTGGCTGTTTAATCAGAATCAGAATTATGCTGTGCCCTGAGGTATTGAGATTGAGTTAAAATTTATTTGAATTCCAGCTTGAAGATATTCGTAATTTTAAATTATTGGGAATTTTTCCAGAGGGTAATCATGCCCCATGTTTTAAAAGGGTTGTTTATTGTTGATTACGAGTAATGATCATGCTTTTTAATCAAATCTTTTTTTCAATTTCAACTTTCAATTAAACTTGAATTGGTTTTCACCAACTTATATCTTTTTTCACCTGCTGTTTACTCGCTACCCGATACTAGCCAATTTTATCATCAATTTATTCTTTCTAAATAATTTTAAATGACAAATGAAGGGCAGACAACCGGATTAAAATGCTTAAGCTTCCTACTTCTACCTAGCTTTTAAGGACTACCATCCGCGGCATAATTTTCTTTACGATATTATACTTACAATAATACTAGAATGGTCAAGCTCAGGAGGAGTTGGTGCCTTGACTAGCCACTAAAATATTGACCTTTAACCTGTTGTACCGATTTTGGTATTGTTTGTAACCTAATAATAATGAAAATAAGCTGGCGTTGTTGCTTTGACATTTGTCATTTTTTAGTGTGAAATCCTGGACGGGAGAATGGACTGTGCTTTTTTGAGACAGAGACATACTTAAAGACCCGTACGTGTTTGCAGAACATGTACCTGGTTTAGGTTTAGGGCTTCTTGGGATTAAATTAAAATGTGTCTCTTGTGGAAATCGTCCAGATGCGGATCAGATCAATCAACCTATGCAAATTAGAAATGTTCACATCCGTATATGTATATGAAAAACAGATCATCTATGTAAATACACTGTACAAAACAGATACAAACAGGTAGATATAAATAGTTCCAATGGCATTAAACTTTCATGTTGATAGTGCCAGAATATTGAACATAATCAAAAGAAGTATCCATCCATACACGTTACAAGCTACAATTGTAACGCGAAATACATAGTGTGGCTGCGTGGAAATGATGCATATACTATTCATTTGTGTGACTCAATTGAGAAACAGCTTTAAACTCAATTGAACTGATTATTTTTGAAGTGCTTATTGCGCAGTAGTATTTTTTAATGTAGCGGAGTATCTACATAATGCTCTTGCTTTCGGAGATATTATGTGGCTGGAGTTCAATAATGTGGTTGACCTGACAAGTAAACAACAACACGTTGTAATATTCATAATGTGTACGAGACGCTAGACGTGTACTGAGTGAACAAAGAGATCATGCTTCACTTTGCATCTGGGCAAGTATTAATACGATACGAACATGCAAAATGAGAATTGCAATGTTGTTCACTGTGTTTCCTATTCCCAATGGAACACGTAGTATAAATAAATAGCATCATACTATGCTATTGCTATTTCATATTTAGAAAAATTGTAATTCGTAGTAGTATCGCATATAATTGGAACATGTTCCGTCGATTAAGTGCGAATTACTTGCCACACTCCATACTCATTATACATACAAGTAATTATGTATAAGTAATAAAGAATTTAATATTTTAATCACAGTCCGTGAACCCATGAATTCAAGGAAATCGTAGAACAAAATCTATTAAAACAGCCCAGTCACGAAACGTTGAATAAACTGAGCTGATGGTCGATGCCTGCTGTAAACGGTTAATGTTAATGAACTTCAAGCAAATAAACCAGGAAAATGAACGCGTAGTAGAACTTGCAGAGTATCGCTTTTATGTCTCTGTAATTATCTGAAAATACAGATTCAGTTTCTTATTTTGACTTGGCGTTTGGATCTTAAATAACAATGACTCAGCGTCTGTAGCAGTAAATAATTACAATTAGTCATGTTAATGCTTAATAACCCCAAAAGCCAAAACACTTCGCTTCGTAAATAAAAATATCTTTGATTTTTTTATACATTTTAGTCCAGCAGTACAAGTACATAGCAGTAGACAGGCGTATGGCGGATTGGCGGATGTGAAATGTGAATAAGGCTGTATGCATCATAGATGGGCATATGGCCCTCCGGCCCTCCGGCCCTCCGGCCCTCCGGAGGGCCGGAGGGCCTGTTTTTGCCGG
>JAQFYU010002796.1:0-11131 GCA_034694905.1 Ceratophysella granulata
TGCTTCATCAGTTCACTGGTTATATCCGTTTCATATCATTAATTCAATAGCCCAACGGGAAACGGTTACGTCTACGTGAAGCTCATCGTCTAGCACATCGTCTAGCGCGTCGTCTAGCACGTCATGTTCGTCGTCATGTGCGTCGTCATTTGCGTCGTCATGTACGTCGTCATGTGCGTCGTCTACATCCTTTTGGTCTCAAGGTGCCGTCAGGCCGGTTTATTAAAATTCTCTAGTAGTGTATTTTTAATGCTAATAGTATCTGGGTTAATAGTCAGTGTAACTAAATTCTGTGTTTATGATAGTCTTTACTTATTGCACACGGTCAACTTTTATCAATATTATGTCATGTATTTTGTAGTTTAGTAATTTGAAGCTCTTGCATTGGTTTAGTCAGGTCTAGGGTTAACTTGGGTTTTTGTGAATATGCGCTAAGCCCTTATTCGTTTAGCTCTTATTATGCTTTAGCTCTTATTGCAACGTAGTTCTTATTATTTAGCCCCTATGTTTTAGCTGTTTTGGCGTTAGCTCTTATTCGGTTAGCTCTAGGCATAAGGAAAGCTTCTACCAGTTACTGATATTTCAATGAACGAAAACGTGTCATCCCGCCTTGCTACTTTTTTGCCTAAGGCCATAATGATAAGAATGTGTATAGAATATGTGCGAACTGAGAGCATGCTGATCCTGAATCCTGATGAATGCTAAGTAATTTTGATCTAGATTAAATTACAATTTTCCGATCACTCAAATACCAAAAAAAGAAACAAGGAAACAATCATCATTCATCGCACACATATCTACATACATACCTATTCATTTGTTTCGTAAATTACTTCCACAACCACACACGACATATAAACCCCTCCAACCTGAAAAGTTTCCCACCTCTTTACCTGAAGAATTACGATTAGTTAGTTTTGATTCGGACGTCACTAGAAATTAATGTGACGTTCGTGTATCTATGAATTTTTCCAGGTTCACCGAAATATTTTAATAGCACACGAAACATAGATTTACAAGTATAATCAATAAGTAAGGTTAAATTCAGAATTAGCACGAAGTCCCAAGTTCTGAATTTCAACTTCCCCAGAAGGAAGTATGGTGAAATCAGAATGTGCTACTCCATTGACAGTAATGCTTGTAACGCTTCCTGCTCCCAAAAGTCGAATTGTATCAATTGTTTTGGATTCCATTGCTGTGTATCCATCACGAACGACGACTGACACAAGTTTCCGATCAGACGCTGAAAAGGTTCCGTAAAAATACTCACCATCCTCCACTGGTTCTGTAACCCACATAAATACAATACTGAATAATTTAAACATCAATTCAAATGTCTAAACCTAAATATTCGACATGTTTTAATCTTTCTACCTAAAGAATCTCCATCATCATAATACAAACTTCCACTGGCAGATTTAGAATCATCCAGAGCAACAATCAGACCCATGGGATTGTTTCGAGCTAGCTCCGTGTTAACAGCGGGTTCTTGAGTTGGGAGTATGTTGCCGCCACGAAGATGTAGCGGAATGATGTCTCTCGGTGCTGGGATAATTAAATATTCTCCTCGAACAGCTACTTCAGCTCCACTGTAGTAATCGTAGAATCGAGCATTTGGGAAATAAGCAGACACATCTGTTGCATTTTCTTCCAAAACAGGAGAAATCAGAAGACCGGAACTCCACATGAATTGACGATCAATTCCAGCCGTATTGGGATCGGTCGAAAATTCATGCCACAAGGCACGAGCCACAGTTCCGCCATTGACGTAATGATTGTAGAACAATGTGTAGAGATATGGCAGTAGCGTGTATCGGATTTCAAGGGCTTTGCGCGATGATTCCGCCACTTCTGGTCCATATGCACCTGGATCTTGATCCTGAAAATATTTTTGACAATTTAGAATTTACAAAAGCCCTGCTCGTATTTTTAATGGCTTTCAATATCTTGTTCTATAAAGTTTAATAAAAACGATTGAACACTTAAATTAATAAATTGAATGCATTTGTTTATATTATTTTGAAAAAACCTAAATGTCTCAAAATAAGTTAAGACTCAGTCTCTAATTAGTAGAAGGTCGACAAATTAATTAGTTTTATACTAGTCTGCCCGCTATTATCGAATAATTCCTTAGAGCATGCGCATACTCGAAGCGTGTCTGAAAGTACGAATCACCCGCTATATGTTAATTTTTTCTTACCTGGTTTCCATATCCATTGTGATTCCTAGAAAATGGATAAAACGCACCCAATTCCATCCATCTTTGACAAAGTTCTTCCGGAGTGTTGTAGTTGTGTCCACAGATATCCGCTCCAACAAATGGAATACCAAAGTGATTGAATTGAAGCATTCCAATTATGGAGTAATACAAATCATCCCAAGTTCCATAGTTATCTCCAAGCCAGTGAGCTGCCCAGCGACCAGAACCCAAGAAAGTGGATCTTGAGAGGATTAACGTTCGTTTCTGAGTACCCTCACGAGTTCCTCTGTTGGTATACAGAAATAATTTTCTGATTGTTCATAATTTGCCAATTGGTTACTAATATAGATTTTAAAAGTGAACATACGCTAATGTGGGCTCAGACTGGAACCATCCAAACAAACTGTGAGTGTCATAATGATTTCCAACTGAATCCTTGTTATCTGCACAAATTGTGCTCGTAGCCAGGTTCCGATGCTTGATTTCTATAAAAAATAGTTAACAAAATATAAAATGACATAGAACTATTAAAGAATCGTGATTTAAATTAAGCTCGTGTATTTTTATGTTCGTTGCGTTTGATTTTAGAAAGTTTTTTTCAAACTCTCGACATTTTTTGGAGTTTCTTCTTAAGTTATGTACGATTCTATTTAGAAGCATTTCTGAATGAACTGACTATTCAAATTTTATACAAATTATATTGACGCAGTTAGTTCCTTTGAAGCATTCAGGTTTCTTTGGATTAAAAAAATGTATCCTGGAGAGACTATTGTATAAAAGCAGAATATTTAAATCATCTTGAAATAAAATTTTTAGTCTTACTCGGCATGAATGGTGGATTATTGAGCTTATTGACAGTGCAACCTTGAACATCCCCGGTCACAAAATTAGCTGGCTCATTCATATCCTGTTGGGAATTAAGGCAATATATATTTCTCATTTATATATAAATATACCCGATTTCACAATAAGTATGAGCTCATTAGCATAAATGCGATCTACAGGGCTGGACGCTCCTAGGCACGGGCGGAGGTGTCACGTGTCATAGTAGGCGTAGGGCTCCGATTTGTTGGGGACGCGGCAGATTTAAATTGTACGCCAATTTTAATGTTGAATAGTAAAAATAGTCTTACAATCCAAAGTCCGTCATACTCGAGAAGATCATGGAATTCCTTGATGAGGGTGATCCACCATTCTCTAGTCCTTGGGTTGGAATAATCTGGATAGTAAATGTCCGCATCAGGCCACATTCGCCCTACGGCATTGCTTCCATCTGCTCGCTTGATCCACACGTCCATCTCTTCGCCCAGGTCAAATGCTCGATAGGTTCCTTCTGGTTCTCCGATGCTGATACAGGGGTCCTGAACTCGCGAGAAATAACCGAATTAACTTTTGGCAGTGGTTAATAAATTGTGCTGCAATGGAACTACTAGCTTGTGAATTAAGACAAGCAATTCAGTATTCCAGCGTAAGATATAATTGCATCTAAAATGAAGTTCTTACCAAAATTGTCATGAATTTGATTCCTTTCGTTTTGAGCTCTTTGATATACTCGGGAAGTCCAGCAAATTCATTCTCATTGTATGTGAAATCCAACCTACGATCCATTATGTCAATGTCGCCATATTGGACATCCTGTGATTTAACAAATTACATATTTATAGTTCAGTAAATCATCTTTTCATACCTTTTAATATAATTTTTTATACTCACAAATGGAATATTGTATTGTGTAGTTCTATCAACGGCTGCTTTCATGTTCTCAATCGTATCGTAGCCATACTTGCACAGTTGAAATCCCAATGCCCAGTACGGTGGAATGGGCGCCCGACCAACGGCCTGGAAATCAAAAAGCAGAATAGTGTATAAAAATGTATTGTTTCTGATTTTTAAAATAGTTTGTATTATTTGATACAAATAATAAACTTTAACGTACTTCTGTAAATTGTTGAACAGTGTTTTCAGGAGTTGGTCCTAAGAAAATGTAGAAATCGAGCAATCCTCCGATTGTGGAGTATTCAATCAGCGGTCCAGGATACATTGTCCATTCTATAAAAAATAGCATTTGACTTTAAATATTAATTTGACATTTTCTTATAATTTTTAATTATTTTTCCTGAAGTCTCCAGAAATTTTGCATACGCATGATTTACCTTGAGCGTTGCTATTAACAAGTGCGACTGAATGAGCATTCCCATCTGCTTCTAATACGGTGTAATATGGCTGAACACCATACAAATTGGTGGTGTACTGCAAAAACAGAAATTTCAACTCAAATAACCAAATAGCAAGTTTAAATCTACATATTTTTACACGTACATCCGTGTTGTGACCCAATGCGTAAATCGGCCAAGTAATTCTCTGTGAAAAGTCATGTTTGAAACTCTTCTGTTCATTTTCGCCAAGACCGTAAACGTTCTCTGTAGCTGGTTTCCAGGAAAGTGTCAAATACTGTTGAGCAAATACGAATTTCCCATTACTTCCTCCAACTTCGAGGAGCACTGCTCCACTGGACTTCCGAATGACGCTGAAGCCAAACACCGGGTTATTTGAAAATGTGATGGAGTACAAAGGATTGGCGTTGTCTTCGGAAGGTGGGTTGATTGTCAACGGTACTTCGTACCTCGGCGTTCCATCTGTGATCTTATTAGGAAAATAAATAAACAATTTTAAATTTAGAACCTGAATGTAAGATAGGATAAATTGTTTCACTTACCTTAATCCTTAATCTGCTATTAGACTGGAAATCAGCCTCCAAAGTTAACGTCTCAGCTTCACCCTCAAATCTTGATTCAGACTGAACTCGTTGCAAATTCACTCTAGAAATTTTAGTTTGAAACGGAATTAGGTAATGCCCATTCGAAAATTTCGTTTATTTTGTATCAAACCTGTAACCGTTAGGAAGTTCGATGGGATCTCCAACCATTAGATACCCCCATGTCTGAACATTATAGAAACACCATGGGTAGAACCCATCTGTCGTATCTTCTGGAGCACACCACGTGCAATTTCGGGCCAGGCAAGACTCTTCGTTTGAACCGGCGTCTCCATAGCAATCTATTCTATCTGCATCTGGCAAATTTCCATTACTGCAGTCGTATCCCTGAGAAAGAACTGTAAAATAAATCAAATATTAGATTTCTTAAAATGAGTTCTTTATTTATTTTATGTAATTTTTAGATATTAGGTCACATGACCCACTTACCCACGGAAACAGCAAAGCCCAAAATGCAGGCTGATATGAGCATAAATTTCATTTTTACTGAGCACGATTTAATTTTACCAATTTATGCTATTACTTTTGCCTATGGATGAATTAATTGATTTAAACTTCGACTATTTAAACTCGACATTACATAATAAAATTTGTACTGAAGAGGTTTGTTTGTCATATCTCTTCCGACTTGAGATTTATCAATAACTACTCATGCTCAATGCTGGTCAAAGTGTGTTAAATTGTTAAACCATTTAAACAGATTAATTTCACCTTAGACTATAATCACTCAAGAGGATTTCCAGCTACAACATCCAAAACATTATGTAATAAATATTTGCTGCCAGCATTCTTGGCTATATTAGTCAGTCACTTTTTCCACGAATTGCCAATCAGATTGGGGGAAAAAGTTTCATGTAAATATGTAAAAGGTATTAAGTTGTGGCAGGGAAAAATTACTAACTAATTTTTTTTTAATTTTCATCATGTTAAACGATTTTCCACTGTAGAATTTGTTTGAAGCCACGTGAACTAATTTCTCCGATTTGCACGGTGTTCTGTCAATTTTAACGTAACCGTGAAATGTTTGCCAAATATCGAAATTCAAAGCAAAATGACCAGCCAGGATGTAATACTGAAGAGCTCCAAGCTAATTTTCAAAATAGTTAACTATATGCCGAGCTAACCTAACATTACCAAATTATCCAAATAGATTACAATCCAGCGTATATGTATAGAGTGTACGGACAATTACGTAAACATTGTAATTTAAATTCTCCTAATCCGAACTACTGGCTAAGCTATCTCAATCCCAATGACAAATCAATCTCAAAGTTTGTCAAAATATACTAGTACATGGATACTACTATGTATATACTCATGCTCACACAAAACACTTGAAGTTTGTCAATGAAGTGTGAAGTGTTACATTTAGCACAGTTTATAAACACTTAAATCTTCTCAAAATTTTAACTTCAGTATTATCACGAGAGCATGGGTGCATGCGGTTAATTATTCAAATATAATTGTCAAAGCTGAGTGCAAGCCTTTCACACGGTTAAAATTTTTCTCCCAACGGTATGCAAATAGTGTTACAGCAACATAAAATTAATGCGGTGAACTGTATCAATTAGCTCAACATTGTCATTTAAATTGTAATTGTAAAAAAAAATTGTAATGTAAAATGTTTATTCAATTAGCCGTATGTGATATGGCTGAGCCTGACTCTCCTTAGGTTTTCGTAGGGACAACCATTTTTATTAATTTTCTTTGTAAATAAAATAAATCTAGGACTTCACGTACATCATGACGCATTTTTAGAACTTCCAGAAATCGCTAAGAAGCCTGACCAGACACCAGACACCTGGTAACACCATTTATTAATGTAATTAGGAAAGAAGTCACATCTCGCTTCTGGCTGGGTTGAACTAGAAACTAGATAGTCATGCTTGTGTGTGTATACAGTTTGAGTTAGGGAGTTGCGAAAACTGAATTTGGGAGTTTTTTTTTGGGAGTAAGTAAATGAACGTAAGATAATCGAGTCAACCAAATTGTAAAAAAGTTAATAGTTTCTAAGTATTAGCTTAAAATATAGCTGGGTTCTACTGTTGAAACCAGAAAACAAGATAATGTCAATGTCAAGGAATGCTTTTGAAATTTAATGGAAAACTGATATACAAATACAAAACATTACCTTCAAGAGCTGTGTTATGTAATACGAAAAACCGAAGCCGAACTGGATCAATCACTTAAGAAACTTGAATATTTATACAAAAAAATAGTGAGACCGTGTAAAATGTAAAAATGATAGACTAAAAACTGAAACTACGCAAAACATGAGCCGTATTTGTTACAAGCAATAAAAAGTGACTGTTGTTAGATCTTAAATTTTCAAACCTAGATTCTAAATTCTCAAACGTATCGCTCCTCCCGATTTTTTTTTGCATATGTAAGAGAAGTCGATCCATGTGACGCTTTTACAGTATGTCATGTAGCTTTAATGAACTGGACTTACAGTGGGCTTATGAAATCATAATGATCAGAAATGTACAGAAAAATCTGTAGAAGGTGATTAAAAATGATGATTAGGAATAAAGGTTTTCCGTGCTGAGTAAATTATTCCAATTTTGCAATTTCGTTCAAACCGAGGAGCTCGTGAAGTTCCTTCTGCAGATCCTTAGGCAGATGAGGAATTGAGATTTCAGCAGTTCGCCTATATTTTAAACATGTCTCGTTTTAAATTCTCCTGGCTAACCTTCAAAACAATTTGATACACCTCAAATTAAACTGCAAAAACTATTCGAAACTTTGAAATATTACCTTTGTTCGCCCTTACGGTAAGGGGGCATAATCATAAGATACTTATTCAAAATGTAACGTCCCAAACAACCTCCACAAGTATCGAGGAACGACTCGAGAAGCATGATCTGTTCTATCTGAGTACACATTTTCCAAACGTTTCCACCCACCTTCCGATATTCCTGTTCGACATTATTAAAATGCATTTCTGATCAAAAAATCAATATACACAGTCGTGTATTAAGAAAAATTGCAGAGCTACTACAATTTCTAATTATTTGTTCATGACTATTCTACCCGTCATGTAGTGATTACCTTAATGTCATTGGTGGCCAAAGCAATTAAGAAGTTCATCAGGATCAGAACAACACAGAAAATGAACACGCCGTAGGCCACCATGATGACCCTTTTGAGGGTAGTGTACTTCTGTTCATAGATCGTATCCTGGTAATCCAGCTCTCCGATGCTGAGCGTGATCATCTTCACAAAGGCCTGAGGCATGGATGAGAAGGCAGGAGTCTGAAAGGTAAAGTGAAAGACACAATTATAATGAAACAAGCGTCCTCGGTCCGAGGTTCAAACAACAGTGAGTATATGAGTATATTCTCCGATATGATTAATGCCTTACCCCTGGAAGTAAGAAAACGAACAGAACGGAAAATCCGATAAGGAGGACAACCACCACTAAACTGGCAAACAGAATTGACCTTGAAATCTGCGAAAGTTTCAAATGTCATATAGACAAGTGTCGTACGTCGTACTTCATAGAGTTGATACTTGAACTCATTCTCAAATTAAGTTTCCAACCTTTATAAGCAAATTGATGTAAACTTTGCATTGTGGGATTTTCCCAATTTCCAGAAAGATGCAAAAAGACAAAGTAAATCCCAAAATCTGTCAAAATACAAAATTTGGTAATGTGTACAATACTTAAATATTTTATACGTAAGTATTCGAGGGTTTGAAGCACTCTGGCATTCGATTCTTCTATATTTTCATTAGCGTAACTTACCGCCACAAATAGGAAATGCATAGTTTCCGTCAGCAGAAATTGACCAAACACGGGAGTCATTGTAAGCAACACAAGGATGAAAACCGTTACTTGAGGCACAGGGACAACATGAAACACCAACAGAGTGAGTTTGCCCACATTCTTGAGGGTAGAAGAATTAGAATTGAACGGTTTGTAGTACCTGCGGATAAATGAATAAATTAATCTATGTTGTGTCTGGTTGTACATATTAAAATGGCTGCCAATTAAATTGTATTTATCCATAGAATCTAGCTTTTCTATTTGGTATGCAATATTTTACTGACCATTTAAACCTTTGAATTGAGGGGAAGATGTCGGCCAACAAAACGAACAAAGCGAATATCATCAATAGTATTGCTCCAATGTAATTAAAGTTTCCAAATTGGCATTCTCCAAATTTCGCTACGAAAATATGTTACACAAAGGCAAAATCAGAGTTTCAGATATCCAAATTCAACCCGAGAAAATTTAGTTTATGATGGTGTATCAAACATGTACGCATGGGTAACTCATCCTCATGTTCCAGCGGGCTCATTGAAAACATGCTGAATCGAATTGTTGTGTTTTGAGATCCAATGAATGGACAGTCGATTCGGAAATTCCTGAGCAAGAACAGAATGCCAAGGCCAAAGCCCAGAATCTATGTATATTTGGGGAATGTACATCATATTTAGCTTTTACGCAGACAAGAAGGTATTGAAAATTGAAACTAATATCATTCGTTGAAGTATGGAAATGTTCAATTGATGTAAAATCCGCTTACGTGTAAGAAACGAGAAAGAACAAAGATCCACCAAATTTGTTCCCACTTTTTCCATACGAACACTTTGACCAAAGTATGATTCAACACGGTTTCACGCGGCTTCAGTTTCTTTATGTGATTTATCTTGGCCAGCTCGTCAATCTCTCTGAACTCCTTGGAGGAGTCTGAACTCCTGCCCAGAATTGGGCTAAACGAAAGCAAAATTAATATAAAAGATTTACGACCTGGATTTCAAATTTTTTAAGCTTCTGTGGAACCAAGCGCACCCAAAGTCAATGCGAGCCATGCTGGAGATGACGCCGTCTCGCCTGGAATAACTGCTTTGCTTTGCAGCTTGATCCAGTGCAACAACCATTGCTTCCGGGACATTCCGGTAAACCTGCTCCAACGGAGTTTTATTGCTTGAAGACCTTGACACAAAGTTAAATAGGATTTATAATAATAATAATGATAATAGTAGTTAATTAAATAAATTAACTAATATCATTAAATTGGTTTTAATATTTCGAATTTTAATATATATAGTCCTTGAAATACACAATACAAGGTGTGTTGTACCAGCATCTTAATCAGATATATTTGGAAATCACTTTTGGCATTTTTGCTTTATACTAATTGAAATGGAAACCAAAATATGTTTTTTTAATTAAAATTTACAATAATAGCTTTAAAAGGTTTTAAAAGAAAGTTAGATTCCACATATTTTAATGCCTACCTGATGTGATAGTCGGGTTCAGTAAGGAACAATTTACGTGTTGCATTCAAGTTTTTCATTTTCCCAGCCAAATACAAAGCTATTTGACTTTTATCATTTACATGATTGACATACAGCTTCCGTTCCTGAGGATTCATTTCGTGGATCCGCTTGAGAAGCTGTTCGACACATCTCCAAGATATTTCATCGCTTCCTATATAACAAAAGCTCAAATACTTGTGCATTGACATTGACAGGTTTTTTATTAGAGGTATTTTTTATAAAAATGAATTAGATTTTGTTTTGATTGTTGGGTTCTGGTGTAGATATCTAAATATCAAATGCCAAACCCGTTCGAAATGATTACATATCAGAAGCACATATATCCCAAATTCACAGAAGTCAAACCATAAATATCCTTTTCATGATCTAGAACAGGGGCGCAACTTTTTATGTCGTGACCACTAGGGATATTAAATATTCACCTGAACATCGGTTCTACACGCATATATGCAAGCATAGGGACAATTAACCCAATCCTTATAACAATACAAAAATTAACACAGAAGATCTTTCGTAGGCTCGGAAGTAATTGTTCAAACTAACGAAGACGAGAACTATACTATGAGGTAGACCACAACTATATCGTATCATTGGACTAAAAAGGTCAAAATTCAAAATAAAAGATGCTACTACAATTAAAAACATTTTAATGATTATGAAGTACTACTTCAATCTCCGACAATATCTAGCATGCATGAAAATAGTGACAGCATAATGTCAAATAGATTTAAAACCATACATAAAATGCTCCAAAGAGTATCATAATTCCCAATATATTTCATCACGTGAAACCAAATAGCTGTAATGAATAGAGTCTGTGCTGAGGTTCACAGTTGCTTTTACAAGCCACAGAGCCATCCTACGCC
>JAQFYU010002797.1:0-11130 GCA_034694905.1 Ceratophysella granulata
CCATCCAGAATGGTTAAAGTTCTGAATTCTGTTCTGAATCCAAAACGTCTTTGTGTCCCTCCTCCGTCATCCTTTCACCCTCTCCTTTCTCCCTTGTGGAATTTAAGTTGTGGAAGTAATTCTCATAAAGCTTCCAGCCAAAGCCAAGTCAGTGAGGTTGAACGCCTAGCTTAGTTGAAGACTTGAAGCCGAGTAACTGGAGGGTTGATTCGAGTATTTGTATTGTGTTCTCACTTCTCTGGAAGTAGATTTGTAGTTTGCAGAAGAATAAGTGTTTGTAGGCCCAAGAAGAGGGATTTGGGCCTAAGTAGACAGACCCAAGTTTCTCAGCCCAATGTAGCGTGTCGTATGTCGTACTCCAGATTAGACATCAGGAAGGAAGGCCAGGGTTAAGATGAAGGGGAAAGAAAAACAAACGGGAATGAAGAATACAAATTGCCTAGAAATGTGTGAGAAGCGAAGCGACAAGGAGCGGTTCTTCAAATTGAAATCAACTGTAGGTTAGGGTTGGGGGCATATAGCAGGTGACATGACAAAACGACGATGTGCCATGCCAATATATAGTGAAAGATGCAAGTTTTCTATGTATTCTTGATTTTGGGCGAAATATTTGGTAAAAGTATTAAGATGGCTGCGATTTGACAAATTCGATACAACATAAATATTCAACGAATTAGCGACATATTAAAATTGAAATTTAAATTGAAAACACTCATCAAAATCAATTAAAATTATACTTTGAGATAAATCAAAGCTAGGAAATTTATGTGACAATGTATTTCGTCGCTATTGGCTTTTCCTAATTTAGCCTAAGGTTCTTTATATTTGAATTTTGAACAGATAAACTTTAAATTAGCAATGTGTCTTTCTACTTGCCGCAAAATGTAATCTAACAAGTTGAATTCGAATCAAATCAAGCTCAAATAGCGGACAATCTGCAAGATTTTTTTGTGTGCCTTGTATGCAAATTTTTATGGCCCAATTGCCTCAAATTCCAGATAATTTGTTTCACACTCGAGTACATAGTACATGTACGTACTAAGCACATGCATTACGATTACATATGTAAACAAATTCGACATGACACCATTTACGATTTTCATGTACGTACAAGCAAACCACTTAGTAACATCACTAGTGAAAGTAGGAGGCCCAGAATGTAGAATGTATTATCTGGATGACTTATTGCATTGCTTTACTTTGTTTGGTCAATGCTCATAAATTCCTAAATTCCAACATTTTTGCAGCCTGACCCCTGTCTCGTGTATTGTGAATATTTTGGACTTTTGCCATTCACTTAAACGGTTTATGTACCACGTGGCAGGGTTTGAGGATCGTCTTCCTTCTGAGTTCTTTAATCGTATTGTTCGCATGATTTACGGATCTATGCATGTCACTTTTGTCACTCGTCTTCATATTCATAGTCATGCTTCTGTCTCTCATAAATTCTGACACTGACACTGAGACTGGTTATAATTTGATATTTTATTTGGATTTCTAAACCAAATAGTTGTGTCTCTTCATTAATGCACTAAGTGCATACAATGTTTGTATTTGGTGAGTTTCACGTGGTTTCACTTTTATGATTTGGTATTTTATTGTACTTTATGATTTATGATTTCACTGTAAGTCAACATCACACTCTCCATTTCTTGTGGTTTCAGATTATGGTCATTATTCTGGTTGACCGCTTTTCAAATTTGACATGGAGCTACTAAGTAGCTAAGGTCAACTAGGATTTCTACGCATAAATACTTGTGGTTGTCAAATTGAGTCGATATTTGCAATCAAACCAAATCTTCTCGTTTAAATTTTATGTGTTTTGTACTAAAATTGGTGTAACGGTATTTTATATAATGTTATCTTTTTTTTATTTTGACAGAAGCTGCAGAAGCCGGTGGAGGAGCTCGGACTCGTATTTCTTATCCGATTTCGGCCCAAGGAAGACCCAAGTTTTACGATCCAAATCTGAGCTACATGGATCGAGTCGTAATGGAAATTGTGGAGACGGAACGGGTTTATGTGACGGATCTCCGAGAAATCATTTCGGTTAGTTTTCTTTTTCATTTAGTTGTACGTTGTTCTTGTACGTCTTCCACATGACAAGTGACATGGGAATAAGGCATCATATCTTCACTCACATGTTATTTCAGTTAATCATGTCATGACACACGACTTTTCTGGCCTCTCCTGCCCTTCTTGTCTTCTCAACTCAACTCAGAACTTTCTACAACTTTGCTCAGGTCCCCCCTTTGAAGGCTTGTTGAGATCAGATAAAAATAACATTGTCAGACTTCACTCTACACGTTCAAGTCTTCGATTCGTAAAAACAGGAATTTTAGTGGAAATGCTTTTTTTAATCTACCACCCGGCAACTTTTCTCAGGATTTCCTGATGAAAGATTCACTTTCGGGTTGTCTTCTGTTTTCAACAAATGAGTGAAGTACTGGAACGGGTTGTAAATAGATGGAATAATGGGATTTTGCATATAATTTGTCTCTGCTACCTCACATATCCCTGGTGTGCAGTGCAGATGCTGCATTTTGTATTTGTAAATAAAAATTGCATGATGCCGCTGCTGGAATGAAGAAAAGCCAAAGACAAGGGTGTTTTCGATTCATGGTTCTCTGGAATTCTCAAATACAAAATACAGTGTGAGTCAATGGTTGCTTCTTCCTTCAAAAACAATGCACACCAATTTTAAATTTTAGATACAAAGTCATATAATATCTTCACTAAAATTGTTTGTTCTACTGTCATAGCTTAAGCAAGGCAGAACATGCGGGTTTTCAAATAATTGGACATAATTGAAAAAATAATCAAAGCTTAGCAAATTAAGTACTTACTACGCTTTCTAAACAAAAAAATATCAATCAGAAAATCGTCTAGAAATTGTGGATTAATTTAAAAACACATTAATGAGAATAAATTTTACAATTCTTCGATAGAGCTAACGTTGCCAAGGGACTTAGAGACAAATATTTCGATTTAATAAACATAAAGTTTTACAAATTATCATTGAAATTGAAGATTGACGACTAGTCCGAGCAATTGAAATCAATTTAAGCATAAATATGAAATCAACATTGCATAAGCTAGTATATATATATGATTTCCTAGTTTTCAGTAACTTCTAATTGTTGCTAGGGTAAACCGTCCATGACAACCGTCAGTGATGAATATAGCATTTCATATGTTGTGATATCGTACCATAATTTTCGTATCAATAAATTTGATTTTTTTTTGTAAAATTGATTCAGAATTGCACATTGGACGTTCTAATTGGAAAAAAAAACACAACTTAAAAAAACGAATTTAAACTAAACTTGATTTTCTCTCATTTGAATTTTACCGGGCCTGCATTTTGTCAAGTCGGTTCGAATATTGGTTGTAAAAATAGAACCAATCCTTGACCCACCCTGTACAGTTGTAAGAAATGACCATTTCCAGACGAAGATATTTCAAGGTTCACCCTCACCTCGAGAGACAGTTCTGCCTATTTTACGTGTTATTCCTCATAAGAGCTCTTACCCCTTAGTCCATGATTCTTCTTCGGTAGAGTTTTTGAATAAACAGTGAATTTGTGGATGTTCATGGAAGGATTGGAGGAAGCTGGGCAGGCAGGCCCTTGATGACAAACGAATAAGTAGGTACAAGACACATTGGGTCTACTTCCACTTCCACTCCCATAAAAGTGTGAAAATCTTTGAAATAACATTCATAATTTTTTCTCAACTCCTTTTCTATATTTGGTCATGACTTTGCTTAAACACCGGTTTTGGCTCTCGGTTTTATTACGGCCTGTATATTATGCATTATAAAAAAAGGAGAAGGGATCCTCCCCTCCTGCTCACTCACAGGCATGCACTTGGCTTGCTTGGTTCAAATTGTTCTTCCATTATTTTCTCCTTGTTCGTGTCCAAGAGACGCTCGTGTACTTTATGAGGTACTGAAGTATGTGGGAGTTCCAGGCTCATTTTTTAGAGAATGAGACATGGTGTGAATCTCCCTGGAGTCTTTAAATAAATTCACGGTCTATCCAGACTTTCTTCAACCTGCATCTTCTGAAAACATCCGTTCATGCATATTATCTATCGTCTGGGCCTGGATCCTGCGTCTGCAGGGCATATCTTAAGTGAACCAGCATTTTGGCCTTCAATTGACGAATGATCCAAGAAACCTGCGAAACTGTATCAAAGCAGATGTAATAACGTTCACACCCAAATTCTTAGATTAACTCAGCTTGTTTCGATCCCAAGGGAGTATGCTATGAAAGAAAAATGGATTATACAGATGACATACAGGTATTACACAGTATGACGCGTGAAAGTGCAATTATTTCCAAGGTGACTCATCGAAACTCTATTTTTGGGTTTGATGCGGCAAAGTGTACTTCTAAAAGGCTAAAAAAAATTGCTGATTAATCGGGTGCACTGCAGATGCACCTAATGCGGTTTGGTGGAGGCTGGAGGAAATCTCTGCGATTTCATTTCATGTAAGCTACAAATTGAGCTCCATTGAGGAGAATGTGTTGAGAGGAGTCCATGTGAAGATTAAAATATGACATGGCTGGAAGGATCTAATTTGATAGACGTGCCTTCCAAATATCCATGACATGAGTTTGCAGTTTTTCACTGCCTCCAATCCACACTACCCTACAATCACAATCTGCAGCCTTCTCAGGTCTTCGAGAATATAGGATGACTCTTCTATAAATAGCATCCTAAAATGCATTTCTCAGTTGGGAACTTATGAGCATTGAACATGTAGGTTTAGATAATTCGAATTTCTTTATGCTGGAAAATTCTTGTGGCGTGGCAAAAAAATGGTGGATCACGGACGCTTTACAAAACTCACGCAAATATTACATTTTAATTGTAAATTTGTCAAATGTAGGCGCACTATACCATATTTCGATTAAATTCATGCAAGTCAGAGTTCGGAAAATCTCTCTTTTTTGACGATGAACACAAATCATTGTGGGATTTAATGGGATTTAAATAGGATTCAAAGGAAAAAGCACGTTTCATAATTAAATCCAGGCATTATCACTGTAACTATATAACATAGATGCAAGTTTCTACGTTTGATCGCTTTGTTTAACTCCAATAACGCCATCTGTCCATTAAACCCCAGTAAATCCTAATAAATCACAGTCCCAGTAAATCATATTAAATCCCATTCCTATTGAATCCCGGTAAATCCCATCAAATCACATTCTCATTTAATCCCGGTAAATCCCATTAAATCACATTCTCATTTGATCCCGGTAAATCGCTTTAGATCGCATTAAATCGAATTCCCATTGAACTCCGGTAAATCATATTAAATCACATTAAACCACATTAAAACGCATTAAACGCTATTAAATCACAATCCCGGTAAATCTCATTAAATGTCTCATTAAAGCAGAATACCATAAATCCCAATAAATCGTATTCCCGTTAAATCTTATATTCTGGATTTGATTTAAGCCTATGAAGCTATTTCCTATAAGCTATGAACAATTTCCCTACACATTTACATTCAAAAAACAAACTTCAAGTAAAGGCACTCCTGCCTTGAACTATGTTTACCATTTATTGAAATCATTGACAATGCATAAGTGCAATATGTAGCTGTATCAAGTAAGCATTTATTTTTTAGAATCTGTATCATCATACTCTTCTTCCTCCGTAGTGGCCTTGACTGTCGTGGTAGTAGCTTGCGTGGTTGCAATGGTTGTAGCATTTGGATGTGGTTTCGGCGTAGTTTTCCCAAGGAAGGTGTTGAGCTGCTGTGTGGCTTTCTCTCTGAGGGAAGGTGGGTAGAAGTTGAGTGTGCTTTCTATAACTTTCACTCCGCTGCCCTTCAACAAGGCATTTCCAATTCCGAAGAGTCCAGCTAAAACCCCGATTGCTCCTGGCCCTTGAATTGTGGTTGTTTCAGCGTCGTCATCTTCCTCTTCCTGTTGACCTCCGAAAAGTCCACCTCCGCCACCTCCACCAAGTCCCAAATTATTCTGGTTTTGAATGTTTCCGTTCCCTCCGGCTTGTTGACCGAAAAATTGACGAGCTTCAGGCTAGATTGTCAAGGAAATTAGATTTTCATTCTTGGAATTGAATTTTCAGAGTGATTGAATTGTTCTACTATGGTGTTAATAAATGGAACTTACTTTCACCAGTTCAACTGAATTCTTGAGATGGCCGATTTCGCCGTAGTTTTCAACTGGAACGCAGTTGACCTGCGGATTCGGAAATATTGGCTAATGAATCAAAGATTTTATTTACGGTTCGATATGTTATGATTTTTTTTTTAATTCCAAAAAATATAGAAAATTCTGAAGTAAATTTAATATTTAATGTATTTTTTTCTTTTTGGAATTTTCAAATAATTTTACGGCTTGATTTTAATTGACTGTTTATAAATAGTTATTTTAGTTAAAAAATCATATTTAAATTTGACATAAAGTAATACATTATATTTTTCAGAATTTTAATACACATTTTCACATAAACTTTTCATGACAATTTTGGGGTATTTTTTAACCATTATTTTAGTGCATGAATACTAGCATTTCCTTAAGGGTCAGCTAGTATGGCGGGCAGGCTGAATTTACCCCAGTAGTGCGCATGCGAAGTGCCTTCTCTGTTAATTGCGTATTATCATTTGAGCATGAAGAACTGCATTATCGTTGTTTAATTGTTTCAGATTGACTGTTTGATATGCAAAGATTACCTAGCAGCAACAAAATGCTTGTATTTTTTGGTTTGCTCAAATTCGATTAAGAACCCAGTATTTAAAACTTACGATATAACTGAAAACGGCGAGATAGATCAGAGCCCGTGAGAAATTTTGCTTGAAGCGAAACATTTTATGGATAGTAAAATGTTGAACTGGTTTATGTTCCACAGCTAAAGTACAATTGTGAGTTCATAAACCTGTTCAATTATAATAGAAAGCTTCAGGACAAAATTGTTCTGGAAATGAACCCATTAAGCCCGACAGCTGTGGACTTATAATTGGGATAATTACCACTTTTACCTGAGTTTTTTCCAGGGATAAACTAGTGCAATAAGTAGCTGAGAGTGTAACCATTTTCAAGCCAATGTGTTTTTCTGCCTTGGCATCTACGAAGCGTTCATTCAACTCAGGTTCTAATTAAGCTGGCATCCTGTGAACAGAAGTCATCATCTTCAGATGCAAATTTCTGAATTCATATTTTATTTATATGTTCGTCGTATTTGGGAAAGTAATTAGGTTTACCGGAGCTTGCATTCGGAACAGCTAATAGATTTTGGTATGGGTAATGCTGAACTCAATCAGCATGGATTATCACGTACGTTTTGAGCACATAGCACCTGTGTGTTGAAGGCCTCGACCAAGACGTGTAAATATTGCTCGAGTAAATCTTGTATCTCGTCGATTACTTATGGCACGTGTTAGATCCCATGTAAGGATTCTCCGTTCATATGAGAGATTCGGTATTCTGGTGATGCTAAACCATGTTCAATTTACAATGCTTAGCGCCAGGGAAGACGTACAGGTGAATGAAATTGGAAGAACTCGTGAGAGTGACAATGAAATCCATTTAGGTGCAATCTACATGAAAGGAATTGTGTGTTTACATTATTTACACCCAAAGTGCAAATAGTGAGGAACTTGAGGTTCATCCCTCTCCATGTTTCATTTCAAATCTCTCGATTTAAAGTACAAACTACGTACGTGCGAGTAGGTATCATGTTTTTCTTCAAATATTCCTTTGCCTGTGTGAAGTTGGAGGAGGTGTGATTTGGATATTCTCACATAATTTGAATTTTGGTGGATTCTGATGTGTCGGCCGACAATTTATAACCACGATTTACAAGGATGTGCAGAAATGTATGCTAATATAATTTGCAATAAGTAAAACTAATACATATTTCAAAATACTTACACTTAAATGCATGAAATATTCCGATTGAGGCTAATTTGTAATTCTTGGTTTCATAAGCAAAATAGAATAAATTCAATATTTATCATTTTGCATCTCAATTGATCGAATTTAAAACAAATTTTTAATGCAAAACCAGGGGCTTTTAACGTTTAGCAATATTTTTATTAAAATTTGGCCAATATTTGAAGCCGGACACCTAATACTATCAATGGAATATTATTTATTAAGAGTGATTTAGTTTCACATGTGAATTGCACTTTGAAATGAATTTTGTGAACTACGAATTGTCCAAGAATCATTCAATTTCAATAGAATGCTATCCTTCGTAACGGAACGATGGTCGGGGTTTGGGTGTTTCGTCTGGCTTCAGAAACTTTGCATTTTGATCTTAACTTTGACTTTGAGTGAAATATTGAAATGATAAGGCGTGGTAGTTCTCCGTGTGTAGGTTTAACATTTTCTGCACTTTTGCAACTTAACACCCGTCCGCATTCCAACAAGGAAAATGTAATCGGAACCTTTGTCACCGCAGAGTAAAGTATTATCTAATCTATGTGCGAATGTAAATCTTCCCTTCCTTGAGTTCCTGAAAAGCAAACTTCGCCTTTTGCTTATATATTGCAAAAAGAGATAGTCGTATTCAATTTCAAAGGAATATATTCGTCTGAAGGTTGGAATTTGAAATTGGACATGTTTATGTTTAGTAGCTGTAACGCAGAAAACGTTAGATGTTGGATGTTGTTGCTAAGCTCGGTTTTCGTATTAATTCCAAATTACACATTGAACTTGACAGTGAATTTAATAAGTTGTGTATACGCGTGAAATGCGCATGGCAGGTGAACGTGAAATCCACCTGATCTTGGCTTCAGTTGGACCATAATGAATTGCAAATTGAAAATTTCGGAATAAAATATGACGTAAAGTTAAAATAAATTTATTCAACTTAGTAAACGCACCTAATGACCCAATGTCCATTTTTCTCAAACCGGGCCACGCGTTCCCTCGTAAATTGCGTGTGGCAGTGGCAAGGCGGTTTTCCCAAAGAAAGTGCGACGTTTTTATTACAGCGATTAAGCCAGTAAACTATGATAAATAGCCTTGTATCAAGAATTGTAAGGAAAAGCACACAAAGAATAAAAGAGCTAGGGTGAGGCGTTAAACAGTTATTCGATAATAATGATTCAAACTTTAATTCATGCTCTTGAATAAGAAAGCTCAGGTTTAACAGAAACATGCAGATGCAATGGATTGTCTAGCCGTCCAACATCCAAAGTTGGAAACCCGAAAGTAGGCACCTGTCAAAATAATATAGAAATGGGCAGGGGCTTTTGTCATCCTAATGCTAATCGGATTTGCAGGTAAATAAAAGGATTTAAATTCACAATAGAAAATAGTAACTCTGTTTTGGTAAGGAGAATGAAGTTATATGCTGACATGACAGGGACAAGCTTATTTCGGATGACACCTAGGCTTGGCTTTGGATTTGGTTGGCCTAGTGACATGACTTTAGAATTTCTCCCGTTTTAATTCTTAATCCTGCTCTCTGCCATGTGAGGATGACCACCAGGGTTGACAGACATTCTGAAACGGTACACGCTTACTCTGTCCTGTCTCGCTTACCAACTTATGATGTATAAATTATGAACCAACGTGTTTTATGATTCTGTGTTACTGGGCATCTTGTTAACCTACGACCTCATATTGAGTCCTCTGTGTCAAAAGCATGCAGTTCCTTTCCATGCCCACAATTCCCATTTGCATTCATAGCGTGTTTTCACAGCTTGTGTCTGGAACAAAATAGCGGGCTTCAAACTTATGGACAATTATTCATTACTTACATAACTTACTTCATACTCCATACATTTTTAAGGTAAAAAAATGTATCTTAAGTAATATATGTGTAGCTGGACTTGGACTTGTATCTCGAAGAAAGTCACGAACCCAAGACCATAACCACATTCTTTGTTTGTGTTTCTTGTTAGTACAACACAATTTGGAAATTAGATGTATTGAGGTCAAGTGCTAAGGATTTTCACACACTTGCATTCAAGGGCAAATCCGGTTCTGAGTGAATTTTAATTGTGTAACCGAATAGGTCCATGTTAGTGTTTATGGCTTGACATGCTGATGAATTTAATTGAATTGATGAAATGCATGATATAATTTGTTTGCATGTAACTTGAACTCAAATCTCGTTTTCCCGCTTTTCAATGGAAAGCGTGGACTTGGACTTGGCTGACACTAATTTCAAGCGTTCCAGGTGTGCTTGAACTAAAGTTCATCTTTTTGGCATTACATTAGTGGCATGAGCATTCTTTGGTATTTGTTCTCGAGTTCTCGCTCAGTGGAGCTATTGTACTGAGAGATGAGCATCTTTCTATCTCGCGGTGAATTCTTGATATCAAACTGAGGTGGGCTGGACGGATGTCAGGATTCTGGTGAATGAGTCTTAAAGAGTTGTAGTTGAACTCGGTGAGGTGTCTCGATTTATGATGGATTCACTTTTTTATTAATACACATTTTGAGATTCTTCTGTCCAGCCTCACCTTAATTAATAACGTTTAAACGAGAGACCTCCGGATAGGATTTCCATCTGACCACCTCGAATTCTCCTGTCAGAACCAATTAAGTTTTACATAAAGTTGCTTGATCTATCGTCCGTCCGTAACATTGTGGCTATTTGTCTGCGGAGCGGGATTCGGAGAATATGTGCATGTACTTAGAGTTATTACTAGAGTCAGGTTTCAGAGAGGATGAATGAGTTCAGGTAACTTGTCAGATTCATGTCGACACAAATTCCAGAGGTTCAGGCTCCACATCCAGTTATAACTTACGATTACGGTCTTGAGGACGTAATGCATTTTGTAGCTTGTAGTGCAAACAATGTATGGTATGGAGATCCTAACAAGGCCCTTGGGTCAAATCTACCGTACATTTACATGAATGAAATGAAATATGGACCTTGTCAAGTTGTTGTTTTGTTCTATTGGATTTTACCGATATTCGGAATATGTTAAGGGTTGTTTTCAAAATGTCGAAGTTGGGTACTTGCATAGGGTTTAGCTCAATGCTCAATCCAAATTTCTTTATTATTGCTATTAGAAGAACTTTGACTTATGAATATGAACTATGAATAAATCAAGTCAATTTTAGTGCTGTCCAATATCCGAAAATTCGAATTTTTTATTTTATACTTTTTATTTACATCGAGCTTT
>JAQFYU010002798.1:0-11129 GCA_034694905.1 Ceratophysella granulata
TCCGTTGATACCACTTTACATGCAACTCGTGCGTCTGCTTCGGGAAAAATTAGTGACGGACAGACAGACAGACAGACAGACAGACGGACAGACAGGACCATCCCATAAGACCTTTTGGTCTAAAACCGGATAATTTAAGTGATCGCATCGTAATACAGAATTACCAGAATCCTTACTTGATTCCCACTTACCCTTTGTTGTTGGTGAAAGGAGCAGATGATGGACGCTAGCACCTTTAACAAAAATTTAATTAACGTAAAAAACTGCAATATTTAAAGGAATGATTATTTTTACTGGAAATGGAAATTTCACCTCCAGCACTTTCTCCAAATATTGTCACTTGCTCGGGGTCACCTCCGAACTTGGCAATGTTTTCCTTCACGAAGCGCAGTGCTTGGGCCTGGTCTTTCAATCCCATGTTTCCCCGTACAAGTCCGTCAGATCCGGTGTTTAAGAATCCTTAAAATTAAAAAGTTCAAGTGAATACAGTACGTTTGACCCCGTAATATTTTGCATCATTATAACTTATCAATATCCTTGTCCAGTCTCAGTCATTTACATTTAAGATTCTCCGTGTATTAAGAGGACAAGCTTCGTGTCTCGAATGAATGAACTCAAGATAACCTCAAGAGAGCAATCGACAATATTTTTATGGAAAATGCACGCTCGTGCTAATGCTAATGAACTGACTGGATTACTGCAGAAATGGAAAAATAAATATATGTGTACGAAAGGGTTGCATGTTGCACGTTCGTGTGCCCTTGCATACAATGTATATTTGGATTGTCTCTAATTTGGAACTTTGAAAGCATGTTTTTGAACTTTAACTGCATATTTTTTAAATTTTTGAAGTTCATTCGTGTATTGCAAGTTTTTATAAAAATGTTCTCATTTCTTTGTATTTTGGTGATTTATCTTGTTCTTGAATTTAAAAAAATGATGTGATCTTAGTTTGTCATTATAATTTATGTTTTAACTGATTGGCTGATTGGAAAGTACATAGCAACTTACGTTTCCCTGTGTTTTTGAATAAAAGCTGTTTTGTTGCATATTTGACTACTGATTGCGTATACTGGAATCTTGTATGTATACCTGTGTTAACGCATAATATCTGGAAATTTTTTATTGCGTGCATACCTATGTACCTTTCCTTAACTATGATATCTTTATACCTAATTCTCGCCTTATCCTGTTATTGAGCTTACCGAATGAAGCTAGACGGTAGTTCAGAGTGACCAATACAACGTCAGTGTCCATGAAGTAGTCTGGCCTGTAAGTGTTGCTTGAGCCAAAAACAAAGGCACCTAAAGCATAAATAGCATCACTTCAATTAGAATCACCTTCCAAGAATCGCTGATACAAATCCAAATTTTATTCCGCCAATAATTCACATACCGCCATGAATAAAGACTAGAGTTGGCTTGAGCTTGCCGTCCTGAGGCTTCACCTGTGGAAATTCGAATTTCGATTCATATCATTAGAAGAATGGTAATATTTCCCACAACGATCAACGAAATTTTTTGATGATTTCTATTTAATTTGGTTTTAATGATATTTTTATTATACTTCACGTGTGTAAACATTAAGAAACAGACAATCCTCGCTTCCAGCATGCTTTCCGCCAAGGAGCATATTAAGCTGTGCACATTCAGATCCAAACTTGGAAGCTTCTCGAATTCCAGTCCATTTCTCAGCCTTTTGCGGTGGCTTGAAAATCAAACACATGGTTTCGGATTTTAAAATATTGTCCTAATTGTTGTACCAGGAATATTTATAGAACATACCTCATATCTTAAATCCCCAATTGGAGCTTTTGCATAAGGAATTCCTAAATACTGGAAGTACAGCTGACCATCACGAGACAAGGCAGTAACTCCTCGCAGTTTACCATAAGCGGTTTCGACGACCGGACTTGGACTATGCTTGGATCCGTATTTACTCGTGTATACATAGTAGGCTATAACTACCACTCCAATTGCAGTTAGGATTCCGCCTTTGCTCACCATTTTTCTAGCTTAATTTGAGCGGACACTCAAGCAACCGGTGTTTCTCCGGAAATAGACAAACTAAAACTAATGAGAAGACTCAAAGTTTTCCTCTTTGAATCATCTGTCTCTCACAATTCTCAGTTCACATCACATTATTACAGCACTATCCTTCTATCCAGCAGATAACCCTTTTTTTCTCTTCTGACGCTCGTGGTCAGTTGGTTTGGTGTATTTTACATTGAAATACTTCAACTTGAACTCTCACTTTTATTCTGTGTAAAAGTGTAATGTAAAGTGGTTCCCCCAAGGTTAAGCGTGGAAGTACCCAGTCCGAGTAACCAGTACCATAATACTCGTGTGTCAAAACTCCAAAGTTCCATTACATTGTTTACGTGGCAATTCTATCACGGACACGGACGAACAAAAAGACCAAGGTCCATCTCTCAAATGAAGTTTATCCCTTTTGGCATGGCTTGCAATGCAGGGAGATCTGTTCGGCTCTCACGCTAATCCCTGGGAGAATCTATAGTGGACCGCCGTCTTTATTGCATTGAATTTAACCTATGTGAATTTCGATTTAGCATAAATTCTGTAAGTTGAGTTAATAAATGATACTTAATATAATTAAACTTAAATCTAGTTTTGACATTGGAAATCCAATCACAGTCAATAGCTATGCAAATTGTTAAAGTATATTTTTAACTATATACATGTATCTACAAAATATTTCTGCCATATTTAAACTTAATTCAGCAGAGCCAAATAAGCACACTGTCGTATTCGGATTCCACATGTTATGCATTACGTATGGCTATTTAATGATACCTGCTGGAAATATATTCGTGCCAACAACTTCTCATGGTGAAATTACCGGGTTTCCTTGCAGAACAAAAAAGAAAAGATACCTATCTAAACTACACATGCGAATTTGATGTTTTACTTCGAGGGTTCTCGGATTTTTCCGAATTGGGTTAAAGAAATCCTGGAAATAGTGTGATTCTACAAATACAGAGAGCGTAACGGAGATGCTTACTAGACTACGTCTACAAGAAATTGCCTGCAATTTACACTCGACCATGCAAAACCCTATACTTGACATTTGAACCAATTACAGAATTGAAACGAACTACATAATTGTAGACGCAACAAACAACCGCAGCCCAAAATATTTTTAATTTGTTCACAAAGTATCGAAACCAAATAATGTACAATAAAATAACTGGGTTCAAACATTCTAGCGTTTGCGTAAAAAAGTGTATGAGAAAAGGGATATAAATTCCAAAACAATAGCCTTCAGCATTTACCTAAACAAACCAAACTAAAACAAAATATTGACAGAATTGTTTATTTTTCCAATTTTAAGTGTAAAATAAAATCAAAATTGATTTTTGCAAATTAAAAGTTCAACGGATATTTCTCAGATGATGTCATCTTTTCTGGTTTAATCCTTGCATGTAGAAAATACACAGCATGTGGCTTTAACCCAACCTTGCTACACACACACATGTCAATGTGAATTCGATACGGAATTAGTGTCCTGCTGCTGCCACAAGCCACAAGCATGACTATTTCTTGTTTTTTGAATTGCATCCAAGTCGAATACGTTTCAAAAATGCTGAACAAAACACATAGCTTGGAAATTAGAATTGACAATTCGTTTTTTGCATATGACATTACGTATTAAATAAATGTGTCTATCTTGCATATACAATAAAGCGACTAAATACACATGATATATTATATACAAAATTATGTACAGACTTACAATCAAATATTGGACTGTAAACTTAATACAGGTTAATTGCATTAGGTCAAGATCACAAGTCAAGCTCATTCCATAGTTCGAGTCTCTGAGTAAAAGGTTCTGGAATCATCTTGGCTTTCGTATCCAATTTCATATACTGGAGCTTCTTCACTCTCGGATTGATTGGGGCCCATGTCACATTATTGAAACTGAGATTGTTGCTGAAAAACATTGAGAAAATCAACTGTATACTAAAGGAATGAACTTGAACGAAATTCTGTAAACAACGTATTTTCTTACTGATCATTAGCAAACTGAGCCCAGGCCTTCACCATAGCCTTTGACATGGGATAGTCTTTTGTTCCTGGCGTGATATCCGAGATCAAGCGAACTCGGTAATGCATCGTTAGCTCTTCACCTACGAAACGCAATTCTTTTACCTTGTCACACAATCAAGCAATGTTGATTTTCGATATAGAGTACTTCACTTACCATGACAAATCCCATATCTCGGAATATGCTCCCGAAGAATGTACTGTTTCCAAAGTCGTTTCACACCTGACATGAATATTTCCATGGCATATGGATAGTTTCCTTGAATGGCCAACAAGTATCTGCCCAAATTAAATTCTTGGGTATAGGTGTAAAAGTATAAGTAGGTTGGAGCCAGGGAAGCGTGGTATTTGGCAGCATGGTGGACCGGATGAAAGAAGGCCCGGTCTGAAAACAACTTGGTGTAATTACTAAATTCGTCCAGGGAATTCGGGACGACGGATGAAGCATTGAAGTAGTAATTCCGGATTCGCTCAGAGATCTCTCGCTTGGGTTTGTGTTCGTAGTACAGAAGCATGGGAGCGAGCTCATTCCAGTACTCATTCGCAAGTCGATGTGCAGTCTTATTCCTCACCAGTTCTGAAATGCAACATTTATGTAGCTTAAAACAAGAAACATGCAGGAATTTAACGTAGGTTGAAAAATGTTATTGTTTTACTTTACCTGCAGAGAAAATTAGGCCTTCATCAGCCAGAACTCCTGTTAGCCAAGGAATAGGACGGAATTTTCCTTGTCGGACTAAGTTCAGTGGCGAATCGCTTAAAAACGTGTCTTCGTCGTCAATGGCCTCGGCCGTTGGAGCAAAAATGGTGCTTGATGGTCTCGGTGTAAACTGAAAATTTGTATATTTGATCCCGTATGGATTACCCACAGATTTTCAATTATAAATAAAATTACTTGAATTAGACATACCAGAACTTCGGCATGATGACGAACAATCTCCTGGGCATTTATTTTTTGAAGACAAGCTACCATAGCTGAGGAGGAATTTGTTGGACAGTTCAGCTTCTGAGCAAATCTCCTGGCTTGTGCGGCTGGTTCATTGTGGAATGCCCACATATTGATTGCAGTTCCGCTCTGAGAAATTGCTTTCTGGAAAAGCCCTGAGACCAAGCAAACAATTGCGAATTGGAAGTCAATGTAAAATCCTGCCATATGGCAACTTGGGACAAAAAGGACATGCTACACCAACAGTCACCACATTTGCGGTATCTACAGGTTTTTGACAGGTCTAAACTTTTGTTCAATTTTCGCCTTACAAACAAAAAAATACTATATTAGAAGCTAAAAAAGCCATATTACGGTACCAGGGAAGCAGCACTGGTGATCTTTCAATTTCAAAATCAAAAGTATCGTTTTAAGAATAAGATAGTCTTTAAACTTTAATCGCTGCAAATGGAATGGATGATATTTACGATTTCAAAAACAGTTGATTCGACTTAAGACAAGTGACACAAGCCTATTTTGCTTCATTTGGAAGTTAAATGTTATTTGCTTGTAACTTGGTATGTTAAAATTATATTTTTATGCTGTGGTCTGCTATTTTGACCTCTGGTTTTCATGCGCCATATAATATCATAAATCATAAGTCAGTCATACCACGAGCTGAAACCCAAAATTGCGTTTGAAATTCAAATTTTGAAAATACTTTAAATAAATGATTTCATATGTTTCAGAAAATGTTACGTTAAAGACATGCAGACAGACAGACAGACACATCATCGGATTAGACCATTCTGGTCCAATCTTGACAAGTCCAGCCGAAATTGATTTTAGACATGACTAACCTTCGGACATTTTTGAAATCATGTGCATGTGAACGCTAGAACCTCCAGCACTTTCTCCTACTAAAGTCACCTGTTGAAGAAAGCACAAAACAGATGCGGCCCATGAATTGATCTAGTGCATCAGAATCAGATCTGTGTGTATTGCCTTACTTTTTCTGGATTTCCTCCAAAAGCTTCAATATTCTCTTGAATCCAACGCAGGGCAAGTACCTAGAGTATAATTGTATTTTAGACCTGTTTCAATTCAAGCAGGGCTGAAATTAGTAAATGAATTTATATATTCTAAATTGGTCACCTGATCTTTCATCCCCATGTTTCCACGAACTACGGCATCACCAGTATTCAGAAATCCTAAATAATAAATTAAATTCCAAAGAAATCTGATTGAACATTTAAATCTGAACTCTTCAGGCCTGGCCTGGCAAAGTCGGCTTCAGTTGTCATCTTGATTACGGATTCTCGGTAGGCTTACCAAACGATCCCAGCCGGTAGCTGATAGTAACTAGAATTACGTTCGCATCCATGAAATACTCAGATCCGTACATGTTCGTGTTTCCCGACATAAATACACCTGGAACACAAGAAGCCTTACACGGAATACGCAGATGATGAAAATATTTAAAAGATTTAAATGTAAAGATGCTATATTCATAAGCTTCTTATTACCTCCATGAATGAAAACTAGAACGTTTAGATTTTCTCCTTGTCCCAAGTCCAGCTAAATATATGGGAATAGGAATAAATAAAATCGTGGGGCTGATGAAATATGGACGTATACTTTTAATATACCGACAGAAGATATACGAGCAAGAGTGAAATGAGCAGGTATTTCATCTTCAAAAACCACAAATGGGCTTTGCTTTTTTGCTACTACTGAGAAGATCTACGTACCTTAGGGCTGAACACATTAAGAAATAGACAGTCTTCTGTTCCTAGAATTTTTCGAGTAAAAATATCCACTTGAATGCAAAGAGATCCATATTTTGTAGCATTCAGCGTCTCCGTCCATCTTTTAACAGGCTTCGGGGACTGCAACATGTATTGAAATCTTAAATCAATAATTTAATTTGTGTGAGCAACACATTTTTAGGTGGAAACGATGAGGGCAATGAGAGCGGTTATTGACTCAGCTTGATAAATTCAGGTATTGTTGGGAATAATAGGTCTCCATTTGCAAAACAACTTTAGAATATTTTCAGTTTCTTGAAAAAGGCTTGACCTTATTTTATATTTTGTATATATTAAATACGAAATGATGTAAACATATTTTGACTTAATATACATATAGTAGTAACAACGTGAAAAGGAAACCATTAGAAGTTACATGCTTGACCGTTTAGCTCCATTTTTTTCAAAATATCAGAAAAACTTTTTTGCTTAAAAGAGCAGCTGCTTGAAAACGATAAGCGCATAAACTAATTGTGTTGGCGCTATTGTCGAGATAAATCTTAGCTATGCAGGCAAAGCGCTTGAAGAATATTAGAATTCCATAACCTATTACTATTAGTGGTAGGAGACCCATGCACAAGCATTATACGCCCAATAAAATTGTATTTTGCCAACCTAAGATCTAAGATTGTTTTTGGTGATACAAAAATATCTATAATGAATAATTACAGATATTTCGAAGGCTAAAATTATCTTCTACTTCCAGGAATTTCGGTTTTAATCTGGGTGCAGGAATAGATTTTTTGTTAAACTGAAACTGGAACCAAATTTTCAGAAACCCTACACTTCAACCTGACACTGCACTAACCAAATTTATTTGGTACGTCTTGGAATTTAAAAGTCAATAATACTGTAGCAGGAAGATATGGAAGAATTTTAAACCTTAAATCGAAGTTGTGCAACTGGAGGAGTGGCATATGGAATTCCACGAAAGGCATAAAAGCTTCTTCCCTCTCTGGAGGTTTCAATGGTTCCTTGAATTGGACCACTTCGGGTTTCAATCACTGGACTTCGTGTCCTTGACAAGAAATAACTCTCCGTGACATCCTTCGAGACGAGGAATACGAGGAACACAAGGGTCACTTCCAGTTTCAATCTGACACTGACAAGGCGACTTAGCCGAACCCCGAAATCCATTCTCCGCAAACCACAACTGTCTTCTCAATCTCCTGAATAAGCTCTTCACAGATAGATGCATGTAAAATTGAAATTAAAATCGTCTATAGATTTTGCGAACAAACTGCACTATCACCGTGTTATTCAAGATTATTGTACTCACTGAATTTAAGAAGTACAGAAGATACACTCACGCGTTGTTTACATCAGATATGCATAATTAACAACGATTGCTCTTGCACATTTCATTTCATAATGCCATTTGACAAGTTTTTAAGTGCAAATAGTTTGCAAGAACCACGTTGCGAATTGTATCCAATAAGACATTACCGTGAAGCTCATTTGAGTGCATGCAAGCAGAATGAAGAGTTGCAAATATTAGCACGACTACCTGTTTGATGTTGCCATACATATACATACATACACATCGCAATCACTTCCTCGATAAGCTTTGGATATGAAATACTAATGGTCAGTCAGGTGTGTGTATGTGTTTAGTGAGCATGAATGAACACTATTGCAAAGCTTACGTGATGCCGGTATAGCAGCTACATATATTGCTGGCGTCGTCGCTTGGCTAAAAAGTGGTCAACAGAAGCCTTCACAAATGTTTTTCTTTCTACTCCACAATCCACAAATGACATGATTGCATTTGCGTCGGGTAAATTTTATTCGACAATCTATAAAAAAAGTGAGAAGCTCAAGTAATTAAATTGACAAGTAGTGCAACAGGATTCTGAATATATGATGGGGTGAGGGAACATGAATAAAGTAAGTAACGAATTGCTTGTACTTAGCAGTTTACAAAAAAACTAATCGATCTGAAAAAGAAATACTTCCGTGAAATCGTTGTTCAACTTTAATTGTGTTACCCTAATCAATTAACATAAACAAATCGAGCAGATGGACTTTAAGATCAATAAATTGATGGTTTCGTAGGTTAGTTAATTTAATTCCAGAAAATATAATGATAACATAAGAATTACTGAGATTATGTTCTATATTCATAATCAAAATATTGTAAAGTTACATTTCGAAAGATTGGTTGTTACGTTAAGGGGGCAAGTGAGTATTATTGTCTATGAACCTTTGACTTGATTGCATAGCTGAGATATATTTTTAGCCTGAACTTGCTCTAAGTTAACCCACGATAACGGTAACCGGGCTTGTATATACTGCTTGGGCAAATATCTGGAAAAATTAAAGAATTACTGGTAAATTGTTTGACCCACTGTACATCGTAGCTCTATCTGTGTATTTGCGGATCTGCTTTTATTTAAAAAATGCTATTATTGTATAAACAGTTTTTTTTTCAATTTTCTTAAATGTTCATGCACATACTCTCAGAATATCCGTAGCCTGTATTAATAAAACTGTTCTACTAAGCATTTAAGAACCAATAACTACTGGTTTGTTGTGTAATAACGCTTTTATGCTCGAAATAAACTCCACGAAGATGCTATGAAGGGAATCTGTGTTAACGCATTTTGCGGCCAAACCTGAAGTGGACCACATTAGAATGAATGAAGGCTATAGCAAGAAATTTCAGTGTTGAATAGACTGTCATTCGTCTCTTTTGTTGCTCCGTTTTCCATTGAATCCGTCAGGTCTGAAATACCGAATTGTAATTTTATTTTATAAGGTTTACTTCACCCGACGACTTGATGACATGACACAGTACACTTGAGTAAGTTTTACTGGGAATTTACCATTATCCAAGAAAGCTTTCAATTTTATTGCAATTTCCTGCCTTCTGTCCATCCTTCAGTTAGGTTCTACGTATGTACTGTACATTCTACCAAATATATTGGTGAGTGGGAGGAAAGACATGGGCTTAGAAAGACACACAATCTACTTTCTTCTCTTCAAACTACCCATGCCATAACCATGAACGAGCGGTCTTCAGCGGATTCTGATTTAGTGAGTTACATGACGTAATTTTGCAGGTATAAAAACCTTGGAATCAAAATACGGCTGATTCTTGGAATCATCTTTGTAAACGATATAACGAAAATGAATCAAATAATTAAATAAAAACTAAAATAAATAAAATAAAATACGTTGAAGCCAATATTCAAATTTAGCTAGTTTGCAATCTGGCTAGTCTCGCTAGTCATTTTGTAGCCTGGCTAACACCTCTCTCTAGTAATGAGGGTAAATGGATATAACATGGTTACTCATTTTCAACGGATAGGAGTTTAAAAGATAAAGTTTGTTCTTTTAAACATAATTCTTAGCAGAGATATTTTGCGCCTAATTCAATCTGTTTTTGCGGCAAAGTGGAAATTAGATGCGCTGGACAGTAGTAATGAAAAAATCAATATTTAGCACACCAATTTTCATCAATTTATAACACTGCAAATAATTAAGCCTTTTTGCGTTTCAAGAGATCCTAATATTATGTAGCCCATCCCTACACTGTGCCTGTCCGTCGTGATGTCCGTGGTTTCCCAGATATTTGGGCTACATATACCATTACGGCGAAACCCATTATGGCGAAAAACCTTTTTTGTTTCCATGATGAAGAAAGGGGCTAGAATTTTGATGCAGCGTTGCCGTAATGCCTAGAATGAGAATTCCGAGAAATTAAGAATTCATTAGTTCAGTACGCGTTGGTGTGATTTTGTGTGTGGACGACTTCATGTTTAATAAAACACGCACTGGACACAAGACATAAACAATATCTCTCCATGAATACAAGCTGTCTGTGTCTGAAGCATTTCAGTTGGAATAGAATGATAGAATTAGTGTTTGATATATTAAAAAGCTGGTAATACTCTTTGTTCACATGTTTTGTTTATTCAAATATTTTTGTACAGTATACAAGTACTCGACAATTAAAGTAGTAAACATAATAGTATTTAAGGATAGATTTAATTTTTTATATTATAGAATTCTTGAATTGTAGTACGAAAAATTCTGGCTTTTTTGAATTGCATATTATGCGGAAATAATTTCCATAGTAAGTCAATCTGGCATTTTAAAATATCTAGGCCTTTGATGCAAAGCACTATTTTTCTCATTCTAAACATTCTGGCAACGCTGCATCAAAATTCCAGCCCCTTTCTTCGTAATGGAAACAAAATGGATTTTCGCCATAATGGGTTTCGCCATGCCATAATGCTAAGGCTGGCTTCGGATCGGATATTTTCGGATGATCCGTCGGATCGGATTTCGGATTTCGGATCGGATCGAATCGGATTGAGAGTTTTA
>JAQFYU010002799.1:0-11129 GCA_034694905.1 Ceratophysella granulata
GCTCCAAATTTGAGAAAAACTCGGTTAATCAAATTGTAAAAACCGAGTTTACGATTAATCGTTAACCGGTTTTACTCAAGTTTTTTTAATCGCAATTAATCGGGTTTGGAAGCCCTAATCACTATTCACAAACCTTGCGTCTTGATTGTCACTAAAAGCCAAGAACGAAAACGAAGCAAATGCAAATTGTTGGTAACTCCAGTGTAATGCGGAAAAAAAATTGTAGAACGCTTGCAGATGCACCCTACATTTCATTCTTTAATACCAAACAGATTCGATTATTACGATTGATTTATCATGAGCCGTTAGTTGCAAAACATTGCAGGCAGAACCACAGCGCAAATCGATACTGGTTTTTTGTGGGGAAATATAATGCTTAATGTTGGTTCGGGGTAACATGCTCGTAATAGAGGAAAAAATATGAAAAAATGTAATCGAAAATATATTTTGCTCGTGCAATTTACTGTTAATTTGCTCTTTACTGCAATCCACTTATTTGAACCTCCGGCATTCCCGAGGTAAATAAATATAAAAGCTCGTTTCGGCTTCCTAGCTTTGCCAATCTGACAAAACCGGTGCTGGCAAGTATATTGTGCTCATTTTTGTATTGAAATTGAAATTGAAGTGATGATTTACGCTAAGAGAAAGAACTCTGACATTTCTAATTCATTAACTGAAGCACGACAGTGTTACAGATTCGCTAATACAATTGAGAATTTAGTACCCTGATGAGATTTTAGATGCGCGTAGGCATGCAGAAGAATACACATGTGGAACGCCTTAGAATGGCCAGCCTGTGAAGCCTGTGTTCCTGAACCTGAACTGAAGAAGAACCTGAAGTGGAAATTATTTATTTGATTCAATTCTATTGGAATGAATACAGAAAATGTGTTCAATGCAAATAGAATCAAAATCCTTTTTGGTAAGAAGAAATGTTGTTTTCACAAACAGTTCATGGCATGTTGTGATTTGTGAAGAGCCGAGGGGAAGGTGCCTTAACTCACCTCCAATCATAATGGAGTTCATGTGTGTCTCTTCTGCCTATTGTTGTATTCTCGTAGTAACGGACTCACACGTTCAGCATTTCTTGAGCATTTCTGTAAGACGATATTGTATGTAGAAAGTTTGAGAAACTTCTTCCCAAGCAGAGTTGGTCCATAAACTACAAGTCAAATGTCAAAAGACTTCAATGTTCTCAGACTTGTTCTATTCTCGATACCTTCTCATCTTTTGTACCTCCTTAGTTGAATAGAATAATGAAGTTTTATTAGCTCCCTCGGGCTCCCAAACTTGATATTAAATAAATTTGAGGAAAAATACCACAGTTTAAACAGTAACAGATTCGAAGTAAACCCAAATTGAACGCCTCGCGCCTCGTCAATTATTGCTTCCAGATTGCTGGGTGAAGTGATCACTAGTGACAATTTTTTTGCATTTGTGGAAAAATGACAAATATTTACACGGACCAAAATCAAATATTGAGTTTTTGACCCAATTTCAACCTCAGGTGACCACAACTGACCTACTCGCTCGTTTTTGCCTAACACTATTTTATCCACTAATACTTGTTTTAACCTAAAACATTTCTGCCATTTCTCGCAAAGATGAACGCCGGTCTGGACTTGTACGTAGTTTACATTCAGCTACCAATGGATTATAAAATGGCGTGCATATTTACTGTTTTCGTATTCATAAGAGCTAAATTTTGTACTATAACTTGGAAGAAAGTGCAACATAAATACGTATGTAGATTAGAATCCACTAAAATGGAAACTACCCATGGAAGCTTTCATAGTCAGTCCTCTTTCCGTAATTGGCTCTGTAGAATGTGGAGTCTATAGACGCTTGACTCGATGATCTGAATACTAATTATGAGATTCGGGTTTCATTTCATATCAGATACTAAATTACTGAACAATTTCAATTACACAGGTGCATTCCTCCGGTTCCGTTTATTTCCACACGCCTCCCCAAGGAACACATGGACAGACATTTCATGTTCTGAGGTTTGAAAAGATCTGTTTCGGCCAACCAAGACAGTGTCAGCTTGCAGATTAGCACCGGAACTCACGCATCTGTTTTCTGTGGCAATTTAATGAAGGCGCCTTGGTTAAGCACAGCAAGCCTTTAATTACTATAATTAATCAAGTATACCTAATCCTTACTTCCTAAATGCAAGCGGAAGACTTCAGATCAGAGTACACCTTCCGTATTACAATACTTAAGACTATACTTACTACTCTCATTTATGGGATTTCACCGAGTTTTATTCAACTGTTGTTCCACTATCTATATGGGTTCAGAACAGAGGCTGTACATGTAAGTAGATGAAATAACCACAACCATGTTAGTTAGTATGCAGCTTTTGACTTTGCCATTTAGCAGAGCAGGAACTGTATTTCATCTCTTATTTGGCAAGCACTTCCGGTTTGCATGATTTGGCACTGAGTGGAAGGCAAACTGACTGTGGTGGGCGGAACCAGGGTTTGAAGAATGCTGAACAGCAAGTCCAATCAGAAGTATCAAGTGAGTACTCATTGGCAGAGGCGGAACCTGAAGTGGTCAATTGTGAGCATGAACTAGAATGAGACGACAGAGCTTTTATTACCAATTTGACAAGAACGGAAAAGCCGGATTATGGGATTTTCAGAGTTTGGAGTGAGTTTGGAAGCGGGAAGCGGGTCTTCTGGCTCGAGTGCAAGTACTCAGCCGAAGAGGCTGTGAAGATCAAAGGAGAACACTTGTCGCTTATCTTCAATCAAAAAATACACGGAAACCGCCTCGTCTCAGAATTTCATGTCACTTGTAAATGCACGATAGTCTCATCCTTGTTCACGTAACAAAAGCTAGAATTTGGAATATGTCGCAAGTAGTGCTAATTAAATAAAGCTCTGGAAATCAGTTGATCAAAGGTAGTTTTTGATATAGTATCCGATCGCATCGCATATATACTTATCCTCTAATTTTGGTCAATTCTTAAGTTTTAACTTATGCAGGAGACCTTCGACTTGGAATTAAGCAAAGAACATGCAAAGTGGAATGCAAATGACATTTTTTGATTAACAATTATGCACATATAATACCAAGCGAGGTATATGTTTGACACTATCTTTAAATATTGAGCTAGTACTCATAAATAAATTCATATCCATCTAAGATTGATGCGTGTAATTTATAAAACCAATATAAATTATAGATATGAACATTCTACCAAGTAGAACAATGTGGCTTATGGTGGAGATGGGAAATTCCAAGGAAGCTGAGTTAGACGTCTTTGAATACGATTTATCGTGGAGCTCCTGTGTATCAATATACAATACTTTAATGATAAATCTAAATTAAGTAATGTGTTTGAAGATGCAAAGCAAGGTGAACTATACGAGTAGCCGATTGAGTTTCATTTGCATTTTCCAACCTTATGATAAATTAAGAATTGACAAAAGATAGTAGACATAGAAGGGTAAACTAGTAAGCGGTCGCAGCGATCGCAAACTACTATATCAAAAGATACCAAAATTATAAAAATTGTAAAATTTATTCAAATAGAAATTTGCCTGTACGTACACACAATCTTTGTACACAGCAGAAAACATGGTGTGGTCGTGATTCGTGATCGTGAGCAGAGTAGACTTGAGTGTGAGTCTATGTACGCCGCCGGTTTAGGAGGCGGAGATCACATCAAGCCATCTACCAGGTGAAAGTGGAATAAAACAAATTAGCAGGTATGCAACAGAAGCCAGAGAGAGGGATGAAGGATGAAATGAGGGATGAGATGAGGGGTGAGCCCACGCCCACTGGAACCAATTCCTATCTTTTATGATAGAGGAGTGACAAATCATGAGTCCACTACACAACAACAGATTAAAAATTGAAAGATTTTTATGTATATCAATTATAGTAGGTGGAATTATATCAACATTTCATAATATGTGTTTTCGTGGCTCCAACCAGTTCAAATACTAAATAATTGTGTTTAGACGAGTTGAAAGGATCACTATGTCCGAATGGCTTGTTTGTATGTAGATACATTTTAGTGAACATATTTTGATCTGAAATTCCAGGAAATATGCCACAAAGTTGGAAATACATAACTAAATAAAGATTCCATGTTTATGTTTGACGACATGAGCTTGAAGCCTAATAACATTATGTCTGGTTTTGAATCTGAGGCATTAGCGTGGAAGGGAGCTGAGAGAGATTTGGGGGCAAAGAGGGATAATAATGAGGAAGGACTCTGGGAAGAAGGAAGACTCAGCTTCAGTTCTTGAATCGGTTGAATGCAGGAGGGCGGAGAACGGTGATTCCGGCTCTTCACAAGATCTCCCATTGTGTTTTGTGTTCCGCCGTCTTCTTTTCAATTTTCTCTCTCAAACCATCCTTGTTATCCTTTAACAAGCTACCTCCAGTCCCCCAAAGGGTCTTATGTAATCCCCACTTCCACAAAACACTATTGTAGACAGAATTGAACGCGTTCATCTCAGCCACTGTCAACTGCCATGTCAACGAGATCCGCACAAGTCGTGTACTGGATAAGCGCTCCCGAATGTTCCGCCGAAGTACATAGAATCATTCGAGGCTGCATTGAGCGGGTCGATGTGTGTAATCAAGTTTGAATGAGCAAAATTAGTGTTTTTATTATCAATCTTTTGGGCTCTAAAATTATTGCGATTTTGGAGCTTTGATTTTGATGAAATTGTTTGATGCTATATCTTGATTTTAACGAACTTGGAAAACATGATTTTGGATTTTGAAAATCGGGATTTTCATTTAAATTGGAGATTTAAGATCCTAAATCTATTTGAAGTGCAAGATTTTAAACGACTTATTCTAATTGATTTTGATTTTGATTTCGTAAATTATTGTTAGCTAATTATGCCCAATGATTTTCAAAATCTTCATCACACGATTTTGCGCAGGCCTGGTTATCGCCGCTCTGACCAACTTTTAACTATGAGCTATCGCGGAACGCAGCTGCACGCAAAGTATCTATTGAAAGTCTGTAACCTTCACTTCAGTTGGATACCCATTTTGAGTTCCGCTAAGCTTTGGTATTTGGCATTTGGCATATAATTTGTATTGTATTTCACAATCCGAAGTTCTAAACTGGATTCCAATGTCATTCATGGTTCACGAGAGGGATTGCCAAATAGACTCTGACCTTTCGAAATTTTTATAGTTTCTTTGGATGTTGTACTGGAAATTGGTGGTATCCTGTCTCCTGGCAGTCTTCCTCTAGAAACTTCTGACTTCTGGATCCTGTGCAGCGCAGCGGAGGTGCTGAGCTGCTGGAAGCAGGTTCCTCGTTCTCATCCCATTCCTTTTATTACATCACATCAACTCAAACTACCGTCACACACTTGAGGCACTGACGAGCACAAGCCATACTCATTTACAGAATTCCCTATTTTCTTCAACCTCCAAGTGCCTTCCCTCCACTTCTCATGGACCTTGTCTCCCAGTAGGAGAGTGATCCAGCTTCCAGCATCTCCATCAAATTCTCACTTCTGGTCCTGGACTATCGTCCAACTTGCGTCCAACACATCACTACGAATCCGAATTTCTCTCATTGAGAATTGAGACTGGGAGAAAGTTGCTATTGCGAACTGCGATTGCGAGGAGAACTTTTTGGTCATCGCTGATCATCTCCAACAATTGGTTCAGCGGTAGAACCTGGCCTGTCTGGGCTGAAACTACCGTACCAAATAACTTCGACTAGCAAAATAATACTATTCACCTGACATCACCATCTTGAATATGGTGCATATGGAAGGGAGGCTACGACAGAAGGAATTAGAGGACCCTTCAAAGCGTAGCCTATGGTTATTGCAGGAAGAATTCGGGTCCGTAATTGATAAATATGTATTTGGACTATGGCATTTTCCTCAATTACCTGAATTAGACTAGAATAGAATTCTTCCAGTCCTGGTCTGAACTCAGCGGCTACGCACACATGCTCATGTCTACGCGTCAGTGCACGTCAATTACGCTCATTGAAAGCTGGACAGTTGCCTACCTTCGCATTTAATGATGTGTCTGTCATGTTTCGTGTTCACAGTACTTACGAAGTACGAGACCTGAGAAAATCATTCGAACATCTTAAATATTTCCGCTATATACCTGGCAAAACTCGACTTCTTGTTGGAAACCGAATTAATGAACTTTTTGAACTTCAGAAGAGGAGCTGGTTTTACTGTTAGCGAGCTGTTTTACTTGAAAACCCCGACTGCTAAACCGACGAATATTTTTAGCTCTCTTGCGTTTGCGTTAATATCGCTCGTTGATCACTCTGTAGTACCTGCATCTGATTGACATTATATTTTAGTGTTTAAGCATTTTGAACATTGACAAACATCTAAGTAATTGCAATATGCTTTGATCTCCGACAATTCGTCATAATATTTTCGTAATATATTCGTCGTAGGAATATTTTTGTAAATTTTATATGGCATGAGAATCTCTGCAAGACTGCAAACAAATTATTAAGATGCTTTTTCCAGTGAAGAACGACAAAGGAAATTTGCTGGAACTGGAGATGCGAACGTATCATCAAACTATTTAAATTCTGGAGGACATTGTAAATTGTGGCATGGAACAGAAGGCAATTCGTCATCCTCCTTTCACACGCGTAGTTGCACCACATGATCGGTAAACTGAATAATGACAGTTAATGGCATGCATGCATGGCGTCTCCGTCTTTGTTTTCTATCTTTGTTTCGGTCTTTTACCCATTCTCTAGTGCTTAAGGTACTCCAGGAGAAGGCATTTATTAGATGAAACAAGAAATCCTCTTTGAGTAAAAAGTGGAACTCCTCCTATTTATTGCCTAATCTGTGTGTCATGTTCTCGTCAGACGGAGGAATTACCATTTCCCACCTCCTCTCGTTCATTTCGGTCTTTCTCGGGATCACCTAAAAGGGAATTCAGATGTCTACCCAGTCCCAGTACAAATCTGGGGCGCCACAAGTCACAAGGAGACTTGAAGCTATTATGGTTCTCTGTACTTTGAAAATAACTAGTGGACCTAATGATCTCAGATGTGCTAAAGATGTTCAGAACAAGAAGACAATCAGAGTATGCCCATGTGTTTGAAATGTCCCTAGTCTGCTGGAGTTTAAGGAGCTTGGAAAGAGACGAATGCCAATATTCCGCTGCATTGATGATGGAAAATAATGAATAATCCTGTTTCCGTAACATAGAGGCTGGACCCTGGTGAGTGAAGAGGTACTATAAATTATGAAGAATATGAGCTTGGAGATGTTGCTGGGATGACGGATGATTCTTGAGCAGCTATACCAGCAGCAACAGCAGAGCCTAGGTTAAATCGTAATGAGCTTGGGGTTCTTCACCCCACCTCCACCTCCAATCCGGAAAATGATGATGGGTTAGTTCTGGTTAGTTCGAAGAATCAGTGTGAACCACAAGAAGTGCTGGACAAAACAGACCCAACACCCAACCAACAACTTCCAGATTCCTAGTCCACAACAGTCCACGTACTCGCTCTAGCTTCTTGTACCGACCTTTTCTCCTTTTGTACGCACCTAATTAGAAAACAAATTTTCCGGTCTACTAAGACTCACTTGAAGAGGGGAAAGTTGATGCACTTACAAACTTAGCTATCTAGGAAAATAAACCCGCCATGATCTTTCACTAGAACGAAACAATGAGTCACGGGAAACGAATTGATCGGAGACCATGTTTCCAGCTTACGTCCTAAATGAAACTTTCTCCATTGCCAGCCTACTTGTTGGTCGTGGGAGCAAACATATAGTGCGTATACATAGAATGCGGCAATCCAATCATAAATGGGTTCTGCTAGTTCTTAAATTGCATCAAGTACTTTTGACCTCTTGTGCCTTCAGGTGTAAGGCTGGCTTCGGATCAGATATTTTCGGATCGGATCGTATCGATTTGAGAGGTTTATGTTGTCTTTCGGGTGGGATTCGACTGGATGAGAAATTCAAATCGGATCGGATCGGATTGGCAATTATTATCCATCCGACCTTTGGGATCGGATCGGATGGACCAGCCAAAGCATCCGAGTTATTCCGATCGTACCGGATTGCCTTGTCCAAATCTGATCCAAATCCTAAAATCTCAATATTTTTCTTGTAATGGCTTAAATACTTTTTATATTAAAAAGTTAGGCTGGTTTCGGATCGAATAGTTTCAGGATGATCCGTCGGATTTCGGATTTTGGAGCGGATCTGATTGACAGTTGTATCTTGTCATTCGGATCGGATTGGACCGGATGAGAAATTTAAATCTTTCGGATCGGATCGGAAGATTAATTGTCCATCCGACTTTTAGGATCGACCTCCGACTTATTTCGGATCAGATCGGATCGGATCGGATTCGAAAAATATACCGATCCGAATCATGCCATATTCGGGTGAATTAATATTACAAATATTGAGTAATCTATCGCACAAATATTAGGTGTCTGAGTCGGAGTCTTCGTGAAACCAGAAAAGAAACCAAAATGAATATTTTTGATATTTAATTTACAAATATTTAGTCCATGGAAATTAGAGAATGTTTGTTTCAGAATAGAGTTGTCTATGTTTGAAACAATCATGCAGATAAGAGCAGGTTCAATTTTACAAAAATTGCAAATTCCTTTCTGCTAAGATGAACATGAGGCGTTTCTTCTCCTGAACGACTGAGAATGAAATCCTGGATTTGAATATTAAAAACTGAGAAGAAAATGAGAAAATATTAATTAAAGTTCCTCCCCATCCCACACGACGCTCTGCTCCGAACCTGCTGCTGAAAACAGTCTCCATTTCGGCTGAGAAGAACAGAGCATGGACTATGAAAAAGTGACATGAGGCGTGGCCGAGAAGCGTCAAGTGTCATACATTGAGTTTATTATTCACAACGCTTCGGCGGACGTGCAGAAGGCAGCACACACGCCCTTTCCTTGCGCTTCACATGAAATCAAAAACTCATCATCATTCGAATAAGTTGGAAAAGTTCGTCTTTCATGCAGCTAAACAGATTTTAACACTTCTTCGGTTTAGCCATAAATTAGTTACAAACTTAAACGGACTTGGTGTGCCAGAATTTGATTTGAAGCTGCACAGAAGCGAACGATTCTGACAGCAGGCTTTTCTGACTTTTCAAAAGTTTTCTTCGGGTAACCGGGATTATGAAATTCGGAATTTCTAGAATTTAGGTTCTGATAACCGAGGGACGTCGGGTGATGCAAAAGTGGAAGGCAGATTCAAGAATAGAGTCAAAACATTCTCTTGGCAAGGCGACGCCTTCTGGACAAGAGCTGGAATCTATGGACGATTCACTTCACGACCTTTTACAGTCAATCGCCATTTGAAGTACACGAACAAGGATGGAAGTAACATGTCCAGCTCCAGACCACACTTATCCGTAACGCGTTTCAGGAAATTGAAACTTACATAACCATATCCAGTCCAGAGTGACAGTCTTACATGAAAGCTCCGAATCCAATTCACTAATGGTGCCCTTGATTGATGTGTATGCCAAATTAACAGGCGTTGAAGATCTTCAAATGTGAAATGTGAAGCAATTTTAGAAGCAAACCAGACACCGTTTTTCAACTACTGTGCAGAAAATGAAACTCAATACGAGCGTGTCAATTCCAGTGGCAGCAAGCAGTAGTGACCGAACGTGAAGGGATTCAAGCTCAGTCACACACATCAGTTCTCGTCTCGTCAGTGAGGATGGGAAGCCTGAAATGAATGACCCCGTGGTGATCGTGATCCCTAATTGACGTGAAAACTGAATAGATGAAAGATGTGTAATGGAACGGGTTTGAGTTGAAAAAATGGAAGAAGCATAAACGGGTTGGAAATTTGGAAACAAAATAAATAATGAAATAACGGGTTGAGAAACATGAACGGAGAAAATGTAATCTAACGGAATGGAATTGTGAAGGAAAAGAAGAAATGTTGGGGATTGGATTGGAAGTCCAGTGGGCCTTCGCCTTGGAACTCCGCTCTGCCAAATCCACAAGTGTCGCTGTGGAGCTGATGTGGATCACTCGGGCACTCATGGGCTGAGCTGCCAAAATAGCGCTGGCCGGTTTTCTCGTCACGCAGCGATTAACGACATCATCAAAAGAGCCTGTGCATCAGTGGGTGTTCCTTGCCATCCCAAAGAGCCCACCGGTATTTTCCGCCATGACTCCAAGCGTCCCGACGGTCTCACCCTCATCCCCTGGTCTAAGGGCAAAAGTCTGCTTTGGGACGCAACGTGTGTCGACCCCCTAGCCAAGTCCTATCTCCCGTCCACCGCCAAAACCGCGGGCTCCGCAGCTTCCCTGGCCGAAGAGAAGAAACTTAAGAAATATCTGCCAGGTATCCCAGGCTTGTACAACTTTTGCCCGTTCGCCGTCCAGACGCTGGGACCTTTCGGCGGCCAAGCCCTTGACCTCGTGAAAGACATTGGTATTTCCAATAATTTTTTTTTTACAACCCTTTATTCAGGCTTCCACAAGTAAAATTTTAACAATTCGTATGATAATGTCGAGTCAAATTAGTAGATCTATAAATTAAAACGGACCTTGCCGGATAAGGCCGGATTTCACGAAATTTTTGGATTTTGTTGGATTTTGGGCCAAGAATGGATTTGGCTGAAACTTTCAGAGATTGCTCCGCAGATAGTCTGGGTTAGCTAAAACTCTTCTCCACTCAAGTTTTTCGCAACTAGGGTCGCGAAAAAATTCGCGAAAAAATTGCGCGCAATTTTTTTTTTGAAGATGGTAGTAATTGACCAATGTTAGTATTGGATATTATAGCACTGCATACTACTACGACGAAACATTACATAGCACAAACATATCGCTTCGCCTTGTATATTAAAAAAAATGCCAAAGTCGGGAAATTTTTTCTTCGACTTTTGAACCAGTCCACGGCGATACTTATAGAGTATAAAGTCTTCGACCATACAAGTATAATAAAAACAAAAACGAAACCTGAATCCCCTGCGTTCACCGGAATTTTTTTTTTCAAGATGGCGCTTAAAATTTTTTTTTTCAAGGATGGAGGCAATAAGCTGATGTCAATGATGGATATTGTAGTACTCTATACTAGTACTACGAAACACAACATATCATAAAAGTATCGCTTCGTTTCCTATTTTTAAAAAAATCT
>JAQFYU010002800.1:0-11128 GCA_034694905.1 Ceratophysella granulata
CATACCATGTTACATAGGCGACTTGCGCTGCGCTTCCGCAAAACTGGCTACAGACGGACGGACAGACAGACAGACAGACAGACAGACAGCATCATCCCATAAGACCTTTTGGTCTAAAATGTATAAACGAATAGATTGAATATTGATCGCCAAGAAACAAAAATTAAAAACTGGTCTTCATCTTCAGCCACAGAGTTTTAAAATCTTCTTTGCTACAGAATCTACTTTTCCGTACAACCAGCCTGGACAATTATATGCCGCTTCAAAACTCTGTGTCTTCAGCTGAGTGACAGAAATGAAAGGTTAACAAATATGCTTATTAGACCTGGCTTTCCTAAGCCGAGGGCTTATGCGATGATCGTGTCCGTCTGTCTGTCTTTTAAACTGTGTTTATTGCAATAATGCCCAATGCAATGCAAGCCTCTGGTACGGTACAATGTGCAACAGGCGGATACGGCGACGACGGATCAATGAATATGAAAGCTCAATTATTTTGAGAAACTATAAAAATTATATTTAAGAATCAGTAATGCAATTGAATTGAGGTTCTCCAATAATTTATTCAGCGACGATGCATTGCTTATTGTCATTATCTTGAAAGGCAAAAGTCATATCGTCATATGTATAATTTCGTTCGATCAGAGAAATCTTTGGCGGATGTTTGTTTTTTAAATCGAATTAAGTACTATACTGTTGTACGAAAATGTTTACAATTTCTTCTTATCGGCCGCACGGGTGTTCAGGATTCCAACACGAATGGCTTGCAGAGTTTCTAAAACAAAATATTATTGTTTATGGTAAAAAGTTAAAACCAAGGAACGTACTTGAGAAAATGGTTCGTTAGTTATTGCTTCGCATCTAGTGATTATGATTGGATTGAGTGTAATACCTTCTGCAGTTGGAATGATCTGTGCTGGTGGGAGGGAGAAACCTTTAAAAGCACAAAATTATGATTTGACATCTTCATCTTATTGTTAAATATAATTAAAATCATTTTCCAGGATTTCTTACTGCTTCCACGTAATTCAATAGTGGCGACGTATTGTGCTCCCTCTGATTTTGCCCAGTCGTCTGATGCACCTCCCACACCGTCTGATTTGGAATAGAAAAGTTAGTAAATTAAAGCATGAAAAATGCATTTTGGACTCCATTTTCTTATCCATATCGGTTATTCTATCTTCGAATACTTACAAAGCATATCAGCACCTTGACCAGTTTGATATTTCGTTCCATGAACTGATTCCAGTTCAGAGATACTCTCTTTACCCCATCTCAACTGTGGAAACCAAGATTAGGATTCAAATTCAAATAAAAATCAGCATTTTAAAGTATTTCCTATGGTCAATGGCCACTGACCCTGACCACACGTAAATTGCAATTCATATTTCATGGAAGGTGGGCTTTACAAGACAAACGTAGCTGGCGTACGTTCGCGTGGATGACCCACGACCAAACAAACCGGGTCAAGCATACACTTGTACACACAACAAAAAGGCGCGTATTTCAAATCTATACATTTACCTTAATGTGCAAGCGCATCAAAAATCAAATGTAAATTATTTACCAATTCAGGGTAATCCTCAGGGTAGACTCCTTTTGTGTATCCCCAGCTGAGGAGCCACAGCTGTAAATTAAAAATGAAGCATTACGGATAATTGTAAAATATTTTTGTATTTTTAATACATCATAAACGTACTCTTCCGTAAGAGTGAAGCGTGTAATATGCATAGATTGTGGCTTCAGATTGGATCTTCTTGAAGGCTTCACTAATGGCTTTCGTCTCTGGCTCGGAGAAAGCACTTGGTCCCTCTGCAAAGTGAAAACATTGATTAAAATATTGAACCGTGAACCTGATTTTTGAATTTATAGAATTACATAATACATACTTCAGCTTAATTAAATATTGAATTACAGACTTACTGAATAAATCAGAGCAAGGATCGGAGGAAGTACTTTCGCCACCTGGTATTTCATTTCGATAAGTAATTATAACTTAACAGATCAACCAAAATATTAAAGATTGGTGAATTTCTAAATATAATTACCAAAGTGGAAGGACCAATTCCTGTAAAATGCAAAGATTCAGAAATTAAATTAATTCATCATTAAATTCCGCTTTCATGTACGCATGAAAGCATCATCTGCACAAACAATATTCGGCCTATCGTACCTGTTGGGATCGCATCCGCGACAGCTGCTTCCAGAATTGACGGAACGAGTTTTACGCCAATTACGATCCTACAAATTAAATCAATTCAAGCTATAAAGTATAATTAAGGTGCATGGTGCATTTGTAATTTTGATTGGTGCTTGGCAGTTCGGCTCAACCTTACCGATTCATGAGAAAATTCATAACCGTCGGGGTTAGCCATTGGTACAAAATAAAAGTCAAATTCGTCAAGAAGATCTTTGTATTCAGCTGGCTTGGTCGCAAGTTCGTTCAGGATAAATGTACCAACGGCTCCAGAGATCCATTCTAAAATTAACCGAAATTAGCTTTCATCAGTTCACCATACCGATAAACTTATGCCTTGTTAGAAAACATTTCTAATTCGAATTTTATATTGCATTCAGCTAATTTAAAGTATTTACCTCGAGCATGAAGATTGGAATCGATGAAAATAACTGGTTTGCCATTGCCCCCAGTGGAAACTTTGACCAAATAAATGTTTCGACCCTCCGTACTCTGTCCAATGACTGAAGTCGTGGCGACGCCATTACCATCAAGACTTTCGACGAACTCTTCAATCTAAAAACGAAGATAGATTGAATATCCAGAACGCAGGTCGCAATAGTTGAGTTGATTGCTGATCATTGTTGTGAATTATTTGAACACTACTTACCACATCGAATCTTTCGTAGGCTTCCCATCCCATTCGTCCGTTTCCAGCGCTTCGAGCCTTGTTGTTCTCCAAACGTTCCTCTGCAAAGGTTCTGAAAATTACGGAAATTGTTTTGAAAATGAAAACATTTATTATTTTTGAAATTGTTTCTTTGTGCAAATTCTTACTTTCCAACATCAGCGATCTTGAGCTGAGGTTCCATACCATTTGCCTTCAGAAGTTCGGTGAGCAAACCAATCTGTTCTGGACTGGCCATGATGTCAGTAACACCGTTGAGTGCAGGGTCTGACCAGAAATCGAGCTCGTCATTTTGAAGAAGAGTTCTCAACGTCTTAAATTGAGCCTGTGTTTTGGCTACAACACTGAACACCTGGTACCTATCAAAACCAACATCAAAATGCAAATGAAACTTTTTATTTTCAAATTGATTTAGGTAATTAAAAATCCAGAATTCCACATACCCAGCATAAGTACGAATACCAATTTCCTTTGCCTGAGCCAATGCGGCTAGGCCAAGAATCACCAGAATCAGAACCTTCATGATGAGCAAATTAATGCAACAATTGTGGAAATACGGCAATTGCGTAGTTTTGAGCTCTGAAACTGTTATTTATCGGGAAAAAATTAATTAGACACTCAATCAATCAATTAGTTTATCATCCTTATCTGAATCCATCATTTGTATCGTTTTTGTTATGTACACAGGTACAAGTAAAGTATGTACAATACATACATGCACAGAATGCCATCATTATTGTTCTCGAATCAACATCCCGAAACTCTCATAATCAACCAACAGAAGTGGCTTGGCTTAATTGTCACATTATGAATTAAATGACAATTTATTTATGAGGAATAAATCAGTCACGCGTTAACGTCAACACAATGTTATCAAATCAAAGCTTCACCAGAAGAAGCAGAGGTACTCATCAGTATTCATCCATCCATCAAACTCAAAATATCCCATCAAATTGAGTCGTGTGTCGTGTATCATGTATTGTGAAACAAGATTACAACCAGATCCTGTAATATATTAACAATTTACGACATACATTGTCCTGGAACTTGATACAAGTACCACCCACCACCGCAATCTGTTTCTGTAATTTCCATTTGTGATTTATTTTTAACTAATAAGTAATTCCCATGCATCTTCTAACCTTTACCTACATCCATTTTGAAGTGCTCTTTTAGTGACACTGACGTGTGACATGCATGATCTGCCTGCAGGCTACCTTGAAAACTGCCATTATGGCCTTAGAATTTGAGCTACTTTATACCGAATTTCGACATATTGTATACGTTATGCGACGCCGGTACTTTGCGTCTACAAATTCAGCCCAGCGTTCACCGTACCGTTCGATAAATCGAAAAAAAAATTAAGTTATTGAATATTTTCAGATTATTGCAGCTGCAATGCTGTTTGGGTGTATTTTGGTGCAGATTGTCAACACAATGTAATTGTTCAATAATAAGTTCTCAAATGGGTCAATACAATCATAGAATACCAAATACTAAAACGCTTTTTAAAAACATCAATAATTGAATTGACACCTTTCCAAGATCCAAATAAAACACTTCAACCTGGCTGGAGGATCATGAGAAAATAATTATTCGGAAATCGGAATTTCATGATTTACATTTACATCAAATTGAACATAAATTGGGATTTGTTATTTGGGATTGTCAAAGATTTTGATAACGGCGTCCATCTATGTATTGAGAAATTGCTATTGAAATTACAGTAATCGGTTAATCCAATAATCATACTCACTGAAATCGGCTCTCACTTAACCACTTAACTGAACCATTCAACGTAGTAGTGCTACGTGCCACTTGAAATCCAGTATCCAGTGCGCACCAAACATCAAACGTAAAATTACTTACCCTATGTAGTTCCAAAATTCGCGATGCTAAAAGCTAACGTACAGTACAGCACAGCGTACAACGTACTGTAATCCACAGAGAATTAAGATGCTTGAGGGATCATTAACGACGGCTTGAATTTATTCTGACTTTTGTGTCAATGCCAATATGGAAAATTACAAGTTTTGCTGGGAGCGATAGAGGTTTTGAAATTACTGCAGACTGACTGTAAGAAACTGCCATTTGAATCGTATTGTTCATGTTCATGTTTGTGTGCGTAAGTAAACAGCACATGAAATTATCCCGGTCCACCCTAACGGGATTTATTAAAATAGAAAATACCAAAATACGACCTAATTCATTCCTCGCTACCCCTTGTCCATTGTCATTACATTATCGGTCGGGAATTGGTCTGCCTAAAAAGGTTCACACTCCTGATTTCTAGAAGAATTTCCCGAATTAAGCATTTAAACATGCAACTTTACCAGCTCTGCCAAAGTATGAGTCGTAATTTCGCAAATATTTTAGTTTTTAACAGTGTAATCACCAAATTCACTGAGAATTTGAGACTGCGACGACTGCGGAAGGGGAAGGGATGCTTTGAAATGTAAACCCACGCAGTTGTGAACAAATTAATGCTAAAATGACGCAAACCGGAATCATATGGATTCCAACGAATGAACTATTATAACTACTACTGACTGAATTGAAAGTATTACTGAAGTGAATATTTATTTCGTGTAAACAGACATTTTTAAACAAATCATATCTGCTTCATTTTTTTAACATTTGTCTTAAATCTTGTTTTATCCTTGTTCCATGGGCAGAGGAGTAGGTCTAATATTTCCTTGTAATTTTCCACCTTTGAGAATGTTAATTTTTTCTGTCAGAATCTTGTTCAGCGTGACGCCGACTTTGGAAGCCATCTGTAAAAATTGAAAGTTATTTAAAATGAACTGTCACAAATGTAGTTTAGGTAGATATCCAGGTGAGTTTGATACCTGTACGGAGGCAACAATAGATCGACTTTGGTAGCATCCTCTGCCCAATTTGTCAACGGAAGTAATGCTTCCCGTGGGAGCAACACCAATGGCCAGCTTTCCTTTTGAACATGACTCTTCTTCCAGCGTCGCATCAACCACAAAATACTTGCCCACCCTGGGAAGCGTGATTACAACGGGAGCTTGTGTAACGTCTAAATATCGGAACTTGTACTCGTCGGTTGTAAAGACCGGAGTTGGTTCACCCAAGTCATATCTTGTGTCTTCTACGACTGGGATTTCACAGATACCCAGGCAGATCTTTACTCCCATTGAAATCACGTCTAGCAGATTGCCACCGCACTGGAGGACCTGAACGAATAAATTCAATGGTGAATAGGTCATAAAATCATCCTAAAAGCAACTTCAATGTATATACTTACGAGTATATCTACTCCGACAACATAGCAGTGCTTCTCTGGAATAATACAAAGGGACTTGAGGTCAATAGTTCCTGACTTGACGTAGGCCGAAGACAAAATTCGACAAATGGTCTCAGCAAGCTCATCCCCACCTCGTCCTTCAAAATCCGGTGAACCTGTTGGAGAGCTGTAGGGAATAACATTCAAGGAAAGATTGCATAATGTTAAACATGCAGTAACATTGTGTGAATGTTAAATGTAATTAAAATTACCAGTCCACAAGAAAGTCAATTTTTCCTAAATGCGGAGTCTCTTCGTCTGGTACTCCCAAGTCAACTTTGGCTGCAATTATCACGTCCGTTTCTGCCAACTGAATTCGAAGGGATCCATGGGAATTGGAAACGCAATTCACTTCCAAATCTCCAGATCGGTAGTCCAATCGACTTCGTCCATCCACCCGCTTGTCTTCCTAGAAATTAATATTATCGTTATAATATTCGATGAATTAACCAACATAATTAGAGTCGGAGTCGGTGTCGGTAAAAAAACAGTTTCGGGTGGTGTCAGCTGGAAGTTGAAATTGACCTTTTTTTGGTTATTGATCACGATCACGAATCACAAATGATGCATCAAGTCCAAAAGTGATTCGGTTTCAATTTATTTGTGTTGTTTGTATATACATATTTAACTGTGTTAACTTACGGCTACTCCAATGACAAGGTAGTATTTCTCCTCTTCACTCAAAAGAACATCCGCCATGACGCATATGATATGACTCGTCTGAGTCGTCTGACGAGGATCTGGCTTCAGTCACTGACAATAATTCTAAATCAATTTAATTTTAGGTTAACTGATGACGTTTGCGCTTTAAAAATCAACGATCAATTCGGCTAAACTTAAAACACAAAAGCGACGAGCACATTTTCTCTGATGTTACTCGAATTTTTTTCAGTTCGCGGTATTTTGGCTCTATGCTTTCAAATTCCAAACCCGAACCACCTTGCACTTGCATGCTTCACCTGTTCACCGCCGCTCAACTTTTTTAGCAATGATTTATTACCAATATTAATTATAATTAACATAGGTATTCGCATTTCGCATGGTGCCATTCGTCACTCCGTATAATCTGGAATCTGGATAAATGCAACGTTTTTATCATCCATACAATAGATGTCTTTTTCAGGACTGGACAAGTGCTACTTCGTAATTTTATTAATAAAAAAACACTTCCTGAACTGACAGTAGAAGCCACAGCCAAGGAACCAAGCTACAATATGTGCACAATTTAATTAGATGGAATGGCGTCAATCGTGAATGTGGAAATCGAATTTAAAACGCGTATTTATTAAACTTGTCAATATTATATCTTATATGCATCTGAATATGAATCAGTTCACGTAATTAAGCAAAATGAATGCCTACTTTATTAAATTCTACCAAAAGTCTAATAAAATCATCAACATCCAGACTCCTGGCTCTCTTGTCAATAAATCCGGCATTAGTGAGGGCAATTCCAACCTTTTCCAGTATTAGTTTCTGAAGTTCTGCAATGTCTGGATGTTTTCCGGTAGAGCCCATGACGCCTTGGTCTAGTGTGGCAGCATAATTCCGAACAAGAGTTGTAACGACGGGCATTGTTTTAAAGTTTGCAGTTAAGGTTTTATTCTTTCGTCCAAAGGCAATGCGAGTTAGGGCATCCCATTCCTGGAAGTTGATCGGAGGAGGAGGTACACGGGGTTCGAGTCGTATTACCGATGAGTCAACTTTTGGTGGTGGGCGGAAGTTATTCTTTCCTACCTGGAAATTCATAAATGTTTTCATTTAAAAACAATAATGCGTTCCCGCTGTTGTTCTGATTGAATAGTACGTACAGTACGTCCAGTTTCGAACTTACTTTAATTAGATGCTCTACTCGAGCTAATAACTGCGTATTGAGGGAGAGGCGACAGTAGAGCTTGTCCCCAGGTTGGGCCACAAGCCTTTGAGCGAATTCTCGTTGAACCATGAGGATTGCACAGCGAAAGGCTGGCCTAAAATAGGACCAATCACATAAATCGTCGTCAGTTGAAATTCTGACCTTGTAACACTCCTGTCAATTCAAATTACAAATTACCTGTGAAGGAGTAACTTGAAAACGAGGGGTGAACTGATTTGATACGGTATATTGGCCACACAGACGTCAAATGCTGGTAAGTCTCCCGTCTTACAAATATCTCCTATGACCACTTCCAATTTCCTTTCCATCCCCGCCCCACGAGCTCGCTTGATGACTTCTGCCACCATCCGAGAGTCAATTTCAAAGGCAATCACAGTCTTTACTTTGGGTAGGAGCTTAATTGTAAGATTTCCTGTTCCAGGCCCAACTTCTAGAACTGTGTCTGTTGTCTTGAGTCCAGCTCGATCTACCATTCCGTCCACTATGGCTGGATTCTTGAGCAGATGCTGACCAAATCGTGCATGTTCCAATCGCATGGACTGTTTGTACTGTGGGCCTCCAACTGAGCCATTACCACCGGCCTTGGTCGACTTCTTTGAAACTCGGCCCGACGTCGTCTTACTTCGAATAGGTTGCTTGGCCGATATTTTACCCATGTTTTGTCTTGATCTTGACGGGGATAGGGTTTCTTAACGGTCTTCTGTCTGTCTGTACGTTGAACGGTTGAACCCTACGAAATTGGAATTGTGAATTGCACAACGATCAATTAATTATTTTCGAAATTACATTTACCGACACGAGATACGGATACGAGTTACACGATTGGATGTCATTCATATTATGTAATATTATTATTATGCGTACAATAATGTAAGATTAGTAAATATTACCGACCTTGAACGGTTTCAAAAGTTTTGTTTTGAAAGATAAACGCGGAATGGTACGCCGGTGCCGAGATTTCTGCTACCCGTTGTTCTCTGGTGTCGGCTGTGGCTGGTGGCGGTGGCTGGTGTCAAAACGAGTTCAAGTAGGCAGAACGGCAGAAGGTCACAGTCACAGGTCACAGCCAATTATCAATTTTTCAGATTTTGGATTTGAGATGAATATTTTCCGGAGGCACATGTACTACGTGTTTTGAATCTCCCTCTGTCAATTGCCACCTGCTAGCTCCACAGTGTAACTCACATAAGTGAGTTGAAAAGTGATGTGTGCCGTTCATTTTACACAAACACAGCACAAAACTTGTCTTGGACACTTGAATTTAGGCCATATAATCTTTTGTGTTCTTACAATCTCCGGATTCACGTCTGCTCCATCTGATTCCGCATCCGCACCCGAAATCGTGTCATTTGATGAAATACAGGCATGCATCCACAATCCACAACAGCATGCATTCATCTGTGACTTCGTTCCACAACAGTTCTGGTTTCTGTTTCTGGTAACATAATTTTGCCGTAGACAGACAGACGCTGCACTGCAGTGGCATAATTTGCACTTGATGAAATGATATTTTCATCTGACGTACTTCAAAATTTTGAAATCAATGTTAGTCCATTAACAATTGCCAACATTTAGATTTTTAGCGAGTTTCAACCCTGGAACCAATTAATTCCTCTGTTTTGTGTCAAGGGACAAGTTTGATCTTATCTATGTATGTAGGTGAATTAGTCATTTTGCGAATTGCGAAGTATGTTATTTTTACATGTCTGAACGTATTTTCGTTTGCCCCCTTCCAAGGATTACAACGAGATTCAAACTTCGACGAATATTCCCTGAAATGGGCATACTTTTATTTAACTCGAAAAAATAACTCAAGATTTCCGAAATCTGAAAAAGACATATCTTATAATAAAACAGATGACACCCAACCCCAACATTAACCATATGGTACGAATTCTGGTTTAAAAATTTGGAGCCATTACACCAAATAGCACAGGATGAAACTTTGTTCTATTTCGTTCATGAACTATGGGTTATTTAATGACCAACTTAGAAAAAGAAACGCAACTTTTAGAAATTTGGGTTTTTATGACGTTGGAACTTGACACACACGAAATGGAATAAATTAACAATTTTAGAGAAGGAATTTTCGAACAGTCTCACAGATTTTTGCCGGTCACACGTCATACTAACACCCTAATGGCATTAATATGGCATAATAGCCTATTATTTATGGGGCAGAAACAATATTTCTGATTTTACAACATTTTATTTTGTGCAATTGAAATAATTTCAATTTTAATAATTATTATTATTAAAATCATTTACACATATCATTTTACTGTACATATTTACATAGATATACATAAATTATTACATTATGGCTGCATGTGACACAAGACACAACACACAACACAAGTACAAAATGAGAGTTTGTCTAACCTGGCCTGACTTGGCATTCGCCATTTGCCATACGGGTTTGCCTGACTTGACTGTGACTGCATGTTGTCTTTCATGTCAAAAGTGATTGGATTGGTTGGTTTTGTTGGGTGGTTGCATTGCACCTTGCATTCCACAGAAAAGAGAAAGAATTTCTAAGCGGGAATTGTATAGACCCAAAACCCTCCTTTGACCTTGACGCATTCCGGCCAAAAAATAATGTCATGCCTCTCCGTTTAGCACAATCTCCGTGCAGGCGTTTGGTCCTCTCCCCAACAAACTCGGCCGCCCCAAACCAAAACCAGCACAAAGCCAGCACAAAACCAGCACTCATCAGGCTCCATGCACTTTGCACACATAATGCTAACGGCATGAGAAACTTCCGTCCGTCGTCTCCCGTGCTAAAGCATTGGAGCTCGAGGAGAGAGAAACGTAATGCTTTTGGCATGGGACTTTTGGATTGTCTCAAGTTACCCCGGCTCCATGCTCTCTAATGTTATTCTCAAATTTTCAACTCTTCCATGCCAAGTGTACAAAGGAAGGGAGCGGGGACCAAACGCATGCCCGGGGAATGTAGAACACCAAGAGACTGTCGACTAAAAAAGGCGGACGGCTTTTAGAACGTAGGCGATTGACTTTTTGGTGGGATTTGGAGCTTGAGACTGCGCTACAGCGTTGCTGCGTGCAAAGATTGATTCTTCG
>JAQFYU010002801.1:0-11128 GCA_034694905.1 Ceratophysella granulata
GTTTCAAGTTTCAAGCATGTTTGTTTCTAACAAGCTCAAAGCTGTCAAGGTACGAGATGAGAAAATTAAAATCAACTGTTAAGTAGTGTCAATTTGTGCGCTTGGGTATGCATAATCGTCCAGATGCTAGAATGTTGAATATTACAATTCCTCATGTATGAGATAGTTCAGTTCTTTGGCTTGCTTTTTGACGTGCTGAATGCCTTCGTTTACAATACTTAAAAACTCTTCTGGATCAAACACATAAGATGCATGTTTTTCATAATATGAAGATTCCAGATCCGGCTTAATGTCTTGAGCTTTCAATTTAGTTTTATCTCTCCAAGTTAAATACTTGAGTCCTCGGAGTCTTGCTAAATCTGAGTAGCAGTTTGGATCTTCACAATGATATCTAAAAGACAAGCAATGTATAAATTAAAGTTGCAAAATACATTAACTTTAAATGTTAATGTTTCTGTTGGAATTTACATTTCGAAAATCACAGCCCAATCGGGAAGAAACAAGAGGTGTGTGAGCCCTGCTCCATGAATTCCAATTAGAATGTCAGTATTTTGAATATCTTCCAGCTGTTCAGCAAAGTCCGTGGTATGAGTAAATTGCACCTAGTGAAATAAAATGAGAACATATACTACTTAATTCCCTTTGAATTTGCATTTCTTATGAGAACTGCTAGCTCATTATTTTACTATCTATTAAAAAATAATTAGAACCACCTTCTTCACGACTACATCCGGGTGCTGTGATAATTTTTCCAGTAAAATATCTTCATTTATGACATTTCGATACTTAGTCTTACGACTTAAAAAGGTAACTTTAATCTTCTTCGCATTCGGAGCCAAGCGTTGGTCAATTCTCAGTCGGTGAAGTATAAACTTGGAAAAGGCATGAAACAGCCCACTATTTCGGCACCCCCAAATCTATTCAAAAAATGAAATTAAATGTTTTGGATTTAGAATGATGATATTGATATATTGTATAACAGTAGTCGAGAAGTACTTACTAGCGGAGTGTTGTAGTAGAGTCCAAATATCATTCTTGGAAGCAGTGGGAAAATAACATTTTTAAAACAAACTTTCTTTCCCTTGAACTTATTCAAATCCATAATTGGATGATTAGTGAATGCACGAAAAGCAGCTCCGAAATTGGAATGATACGGATATGTTCTCCATATAAGTATTCGAGTATTTTTAGTAAATGGGGCTGGGTTATCTGGGGTTGCATTCAAGTGGAGCGTTGCGTATAAGTTGAAAAAATCACAAAAGTGATGATACATATTTACGGCTGAAATAAATAAGTTTCAATTAATACAAACCCGAACAAATACGAGAGACTCAGGGGAATTTCATGACTTACTGGCATCAATTTTCATAATAATTGTAGGCTGAGTAATTATCTCATCACAGCTTGTGGAATTTGAATCCCCAATTCGATCTTGAAGCTCGACAAAATTAGCCATCTCTGGTGCCCAAGATTGCAAAGAGCTCATAAAATCCAAATTCTTCTCTAGCGTCACCTTATCCAATTTACAGTGACCACCAATTTGACCGTGTTTCAAAACATCCGTATCATACATTACTGGCTGTTCGCGATTTAGCAGGTCATTCAAATCAATCATAATATCCTTTCCCCGACAAAAGGCAAACTTATCCGAACATTCTAGCGAAGAATCATGCTGAAATTCACAAAGAATATAGTCTACGCTTGTTGTCAAATTCACGATTCCAATTGGAAAATTATTTTTATAAGAAAATTAGGTATACCTCGGAATTCGGTTTGCAAATATATTGAATTGACTTCTTAAAATTCCGAACATATCCAAAATCTCCTTGATCATAAAACGTAGCGATCTGCTCATCCTTCGATTTTACCCATCCCTTGGCGTCCCCATCACAAAGCGGATGAGAATAAGATCTTGGATTTAATTCACAATTTTCTTCATATCCCCAGCATACGTTCTTGTTCAAATGGGGCTGAAAATAAGTATATACAAATAATTAAGTAAAATAATATTATGTTCCCGATTCCCAAGATCACAAGCATTTCAATATACGGCTGGGCTGCGTTCAGAATTCATTTCTATTCATTTGTACAGAAAACTGGGTGGAAAATATTCACAATCATTAAAATTCACATGAATTCACTGAGGCAATGTCAATTAATTAACTAATGATTGCACGTGCCTGCGTACTCTTATAGGCAAGCGTAATTCTCGCATTGCCGCACACGTGGCAACGCTGTACGACGTGCAACGAAAAGAAATGCAACTTGCTATGCAGAAGCTAGAGCAATGGCAATGGCATTGACATAACGAGACGAAATTACGTCATGACAAGAAATTGGCTCACCTTGAACGGACACTCGGAGTCCGTTTCACAAGCTCGTGCCACTTCAGGGTAGTCATTGAAGTAGAAGGGAAGGTGTTCAGAGGGTAAGTCCATTTCAACACTTCGTCCACTGTCCAGCATTATCACCCAGGTCACTATCAAAATCAAAACAACCCATTTCACTGATATACAAGTCATCTTTAATTCTAAATTCGCGTAGGTTTAAAATTACACAAGCTGAAGCTGCATTATTCAATTCAATTTCTATAATTCGCGTTCGCTGTGCTGTGACCTTTGGCCGACGACTTCTATCTACTTGTACTTTGATATTCCGTGATATCCTCCCTTGTCGAACATCGAAGCGAAGTGAATGAGCGAGTGAAGCGAAAAACTACCCGCCCACACACCACCATACACGATAAAAAAGTGCCCTCGGGGTGAATTACCAAGGACAAACTTCAATAGCGGCAAGTGACAAGTTGAGACACCCAGAACACCCGGGTTCCGAAATTGGAGGACAATAGTTCAAAGACAAGACCCGGGTCACTTCACTACTAGTCCGGTTGGTCTACCCGTGAATCACGAGCCGTGATACAAGATACAAGTTGGAATTAGCTTACTACTGTCGAAAAAATTAACGACGAGACGACGTCAAGCGTTTTTCAAGTTCTCCTATGTCCTAAGTCAATAAATCAGGGTCAAGATTACCAAAGATGTCTCTCGTCCTCAGATCTGCAATTAGTTTCAGTCGGAAGCATCCGATCAGTCGTGGTATGCTGGCCTACGCCGTACTATGGCCGACTTCCAACTTTGTGCACCAATTAATTCAGAAACGACCAGAAGAAATTAACGTGAAGGAAATGGCTCGATTCAGTCTTTTTGGTTCTGCCTACGTTGCCCCTACCATTTATATTTGGGTCAAGTTCATTGGAAAGATCCTGCCTGGAAATAGCCTCAGAATTGCAGTAACCAAGGTCAGTTTGGAATAAATATTCAGCACCTACTTACATATTTTAAGCATAATATTTTATTTTGAAATTAAAGGAGTTCGTTGAAATGAAATTGTTCAATGTGAATGTCTATTTTCAGGCCTTAGTTGAACAAGTAGTGTACAGTCCAGTAGCCATTTCGGGATTTTATATTGGAATGGGTTTACTGGAAGGAAAAACCTTGATGGAGGCCAAGGAAGAACTCGTTGAGAAATTCATGCCGACTTTTAAGGTATTCAATAAGTACACTAAATTGGGTACATTTTTATACACTCGATTTATAAAATACTGAAAACCAAAATATCAAACGTTATGATAACCTTGTTTTGGTGTTTACAGACTGGAATGTGCGTGTGGCCTTTAGTGCAAACACTTAACTTTGCCTTCATCAAGGAACGAAATCGAGTTCCTTTTACTGCGACAATCAGTTTCTTCTGGACAATATTTCTGTCATACATGAAACAGCTGGAAGTGAAGAATGGTGGTGTGGCTCCTTGTGCGGACCCATAGTTTTTATTAGATGACCCACTGACTAATTACACAAGTGTTTTTCTAAGCCAAACCATGTACATGTTCCTGTAAATTCCTAAATTAACAAGTGCGCTATACAATATATTCGTTTCTCGTACGGTACGGAGTGCGAAACTCAATCTATACTAGTTAATCACCTTCGAGGGAACTTTATGAAATCATTGATGCAAGAAATTAAGGTTCTTATGAAATTCGACTTGTGCACAACTAGTCACGTATTCAAGATCTCTGTTCTGTGAAGATATACAGAAGTATTGTTGGTGCGTCCACCGCAACTGGTGTTGGTTTCGTAAGGCGCAGCGACGACAATGAAGTCCATTGTTGTTCACTATTTGTGACTAATTAAAAAATTATATCCCTGAAATCTATTAAAATTCGCTATCGCTAACAATTCAGGAATAAATGGATTGATTTTTTATAAAAATGTGTGTCATTTTTAGTATTTATTGAATAAGGCAGATACAAATGCATTGCATATACACTCTTTCATAACCAATCGTAGTGAAAAGACTTCTAATTCCTAAGCTTAATCTGCGAACTGATTTTATTTTAACAACGATTGTATAAATCTTTGTCAATTTCAGAACCGAGCCATTACTATTGACCAGACTGGAACCTGAAGCATTATAAATTACATTACACCGTAAAACCAGCTATCCCTTCACCCGTAATCTGTGATAATGAGGCGACCAGTTAATGTGACACTTGTTCGACAGTAAGTCTCATTATTTCTCTGAATAACCCGTTTTTATCACATGTAGTGTATGGTTGTTTGACATCTCTTGAATATTTCAATAATATATTTATTTATATTTATATGCCAATAATTCAATAATATACATATTTGATATTTTAATTTTAATAGCGGTGAAACAACGTGCAATGTAGCCAAAATCATCCAAGGCCATAACGATGCCACTCTGTCAAAAGATGGTGAAACTCAGGTACCTCACGATTGACCATTTTTACACGTCTTTAATTCTACAAAGTACTAGAAAAGTGAAGACAATAATTTAATGATTTATCCGTATTAGGCGGAACTTCTTGGAAGGCACCTAGCGGATCAGAAATTCACTCGAGTCTTCACCAGTGACCTTGGTCGAGCTTATACAACTGCCGAACTGATCATGAAACACTCCAAACATCACAATCAAGACAAAATTGTGAAGGACGCCAGACTCCGGGAAAGGGTACTGCACATGGAACGTAAACTACTTGATTTTAATTTATTGGCTCAGCTTCACGTCTATTATTTTATAAATATTTGACAGTGCTACGGTGAAATGGAAGGAAAGCACTACACAGCTCTTCATAATGAAGCTGAAAAGCATAATACGAGTCCACTGCTTTACACACCGAAAGGAGGTGAAACGCCTGAACAGGCTGAGGACCGAATGCGAGAGATCTTTAAAGTTAGTATACAATAATTATTAAAATCACGATATTTTTAGGCTATGGTGACCAAGCATGCAATGAAAAAACTACTGTGATTCCAGGAATTATGCAAGCTTGCGGACAAGGATTATGACGACAGTCTGATCACGGAAAGTGACCAGGAAGAGAACATTCTGCTTGTTAGTCATGGTGGAGTATTACATGCACTGATGAAACTCTTGAACAAAGGTGGACAAGATTCCTTCAACCTCCAAGGTTTTGAACCATCGAAGGCCTTCAAGATGTTTTCCAATACTGGGCTAACTCGCATGAAAATTAGTCCCTTGATACCTGATGGAGAGGAAGCGAGACAGAAGCGAACACTAAGCTTCTCAACTTTTAACAACACCTCGCACTTGAACTCCTTTAAGATTTCACCAAGTTGGGATACGGTTCCAGTTTAATATTGTACAATGGTCTTCTTCTTCCCTGCTGTCGAAATTCAAGACTATTCTAAAATAAATTGAAGAGCTTCTACTGAGCTGGCTGATTCCAACGTGTTTCCTTCGTTTTATCCTGCTTTCTTTAGTTTCACGTATTACTAACAAAATCGAAACTCAATTCGCTAAAGGATTACGGGTTTTACGATCGGAATCGGGAGATGTGAAATAGAAATTCATTTTTATTTATTTGCCTGCAGTAAATTGGACCTATAGATAGAGCTAACAAACGTAATTCATTACTTTTGTTGGTGTAGACAACTAAAACTTAGAGACAAAAGAAAACAGGCTACTGAGTGTCACTTCCTCTTTCCTGATCCAATGTCGAATTTCCCAAACCCCTTACACTTGGAAAGTACTGTACAATCAGCGCTACAATACAAATTGTATTCATATATCCCTAAGCGACACTGGAACAGGTACGCTACCACTAATAAAGATCAGTCATCACATTCGTAAATTAGTTGGAGAATAAACGTGTTGGCTGGCTAAATATGGGGAGGGTATCTGGAAGTAGAAGAAACATTATGACAAAAGAGTAAAATTGATAGCTTAATGTATTATTAACGAGTGATAGGAAATATCCCAGCCGGAAAAATCAAAAAGTTGTTTGGCTGCAGAAATAGTCGTGACGTTTCAACGCACAGGAACGCATTATTTTACAATGGGACAGTAATTGACAGCTTCCTTGTTCGAATAATACTCTTGGAGGAATTTCAACTTGACAGATTCAATTACTTCGTATTTTCATTCCACTATTTTATAACACCCTTTTTAGATTTAAAAGATTCTTTCCGATGTTATGTTTATATAAATCATTCGCTTGTTTTTATATCGCAGTATAGTGTCGTAGAAAGAATACCATGTTTTAAATTTTGAAGTGTCTAGGAAGTCAGTGTATTACTGCTGAGCACAGCCGACGCGGGTTGCTCTTGGGTCATCATCCTCTTCATCGCTGTCTTGAGTCGCATTGTTGGCTGTCACTTCGTAGTCATTGAGGTCAACTTCCTCGACGTCATCTCCGATGGGCTTCACGAATGCTGGTCGTGGCGGAAGCAAAGATTCCAAAATCTGCAGAAGACGAGGTCAAAATTTTATCATTGCTACTGCTGCTCGATACAGTTGCTCTGCGTTTCTTATGAATACTTAATGAATGACAGGCCAGGGACAAGACACGAGACACAAACACTATTGAAACAGCAGAGACGTGGTTTCTCTGTAGAAGAACAGTTATGAGAATTTACTGACCTGTAGTGTTTTCTCATCTGCGAAGTGGTTCCGTGGGAACTCAACCTTGAATTTAATGAGGAGATGTCCCTTGTCGAAGGGTCTCTTGTAAGTTGGCATGCCCTCGTCTTCGACTATCTGAACCGAATCTGGAAATTAAGAAATCAAGTCGTGGAATGTTTTGTGGCGTTAGCGGCAACTAATTGTAAGCCATCAAGCTTGGGATTTACCTGAAGGCACAACCTCTCCAGGTCCACGGCCAACCACTAAAGTTCGTCCGTCCAAATGCTCAACCGCAAATTGGAATCCACATAGAGACTCGGTGAGTGACAAAGTGTGACTCATTACAAGATTGTTACCACTTCGCTCGAATACGGGATGAGGTTCTTGTTGAAGAACGTAGATACAGTCTCCGGCCACGACTCCCGGCTAAAATTAGTTTATATATTTATTCTACAGTCGTTGTTGTGTTTTCTTCAGTTATGGTAGTATAGAATGTTAAAGAAGAGTGCAGAATAGAATGCGGCTGCAAAAAAATATGCCGAATTGTTAGCGAACCTCAGCATCTCCCATTCCTCGGAGAGTAATTTTTGTTCCATGGCTCATGCCCTTGTCGACTTCCACGAGAACTTCCTTGGACTCTTGGCAAATCTTTTTCCCGGCACAAGTTCGGCATTTATCTTTCTCGGCAATTACGGAACCTTGACCCTCGCACTTGCTGCACACAGCTTGTACCTGTTGAACCAAGCCTGGTCCGAGCTGACGGAACTGCATTTTAATTCCAGCACCACGACAGTCCGCACATGGTCGACCTTCCTTGGAATTACGACTTCCGGTTCTGGACAAAAAATATACGTTATGTATGCTAATCTGCGGGTATCACTCATCGCCAAGTGACAAGAAGATCAATATTTCTTGCGCTTACCCTTGGCAGTCGCCGCAGACAGCTTTTCTGTCCAATGTGACTTTCACAGTCTTTCCATTGTAGAGATCTTCAAGTGAAACCCTGTGTACACAATTTAGAAGGGTTACAAATTGATCCTGAATCAACCAAACTGAATTCGTTTTATTTGAATCAATATTCGAAGTATTTTAGGTTACTCACTTGAGAGGCTTGACAATATCCTCGCCAGACCGTTGCTGACGACGTCCACGACCACCTCCACCTCCAAACATACTACCGCCAAACATGCCGCCTGGACCTCCCATACCTCCACCAAACAAATCCGAGAAAATATCCCCACCGAATCCAGAAAAGGGATTCTCTCCGCCACCCCCTTCCTGTATACCTTTCAGCCCATATCGATCATAAACTTCCCTCTTATTAGGATCAGACAGGACATCATACGCGAAGGAAATCTCTTTGAACCGATCCCCATGTTCCGGATTCTTGTCTGGGTGAAACTCTTTGGCCAAACGGTAGTAGGCCTGTAAATATTTAAACATGTTGAGTGTACTTAAATCAAAGATCAAAATGAATAAATGAAATATTTATATTGAATAGTGCAAGTAAGCCGGAAATCTGACTTCGGTAGTGATTGTATGCATCGCCAACCGGTACCGGTTCCACTGCCTTCTATTCTTAAAGGGGTGGATTGTTTGCAAAGGGTACGCAGAGATTCTTAAGTCTTTTTCCACATGTGACTGTAGTTTAAGTGAAGTTCGGTTATGTGTTCCGAAACGCCCGTTTTCACTTGACTTCACCCTATGCTATGTACAATTTACCCTTTTTAAAGGTCACACTGAAGTGGGCGCTGAATCATCGCCAAACTCACTGTGCCGTGTGACCATGATGTCCAACCAATGACCAAATAACAGATAGAAAACCGATTGGCCACAGGCCAAACATAAGACTACATCAAGCATTTGGCATTGGCATTATTGTGTGGGTTGACCGTCGACGTCGGCCACACACATCTGACATCGACAACACAACATAGCCATCGATTCGTCCTGTGTCGTTAAGGTTGCATAATGATTTGTATTTCATTTAATTGTTAGTGGCGATTCAAGCACGAAAATAATGCCTTAAATTGAACATCATCGAACCCAAAATGATATTATAATGTAAAACAGAGCTTTAGGTCAAAGTATACGTACCCGTTTGATTTCTGAGTCATTAGCCGTTCGGCTGACACCCAGTGTTTCGTAGAGCTTCGTGTCTGATCCTCCGCGTGCGGCCATGACTTGGCTAGAAAAGAAGGATCAAATCCGGACGGACGTGAAACCTGAAGTGAGAAACGCAATGCAAAATTCTATGTACAATGCTCAAGGCAGCAGCAGCAGCACAGCAAAGGACTAAGTCCAAGAGGAAGGAAAGGTGATGCCAAATCCACAGTCACCCAAACAAGAAGTGACGTCGTCGTCCGTCGTCTGTGCACAATATGCCTTTCGAGATTCGTCTGTGAACTCTTGCGAATTGCGAATGAAAGGATCACGCATCACGCAGCAAACACGTTGCTATGCAGAATAGAATGCAGACGACTCAAGGAGGAAGTGGCAACCCCCGACCGCCTAATCACTTCTGCGCCCACCACCACCACGTCGGAAATTGCTCAACAATTCGACGAACCCTACATACCATAACTCTTGTTAACAGATTTGCTCAAGGAAGAAGGTAGAAAATGCGGTTTGTGATCTGCGTATTTTGGACTTCAACTCTTCACACCTTTTTACCGGGTGGCGGCGGGCGGCGTGGATCGGACTTTTATTTGACACGCTATTTCTGAACACCTTTCTCAAATTCCTAAAAAATGAGAAATAAATAGCGTAGATATATCCAATATTCAAAACCACAAAGCTTTCCAAAACTAGGCCCCCCAGCTGAAACATAACTAAGCCTGAATCGCTTTTTTTTGTTGACGAAAATGTAGAATACAAATCATATTTACATACAATGAAGCCGCAATTTGCTTTTTTGTATTAAAGCCCAAGGCCAAAAAACTGCTTTCTGCTGTTGAAAGTTGAAACCTGGTTTTTTGAACAAGATGAAATTATTTCTGAAAGCATTTTCTAAATTATAAATATACGGAGTGCTGGTGCTGATAAGGATAATTCCACCACCCAAACCCAACCCACGCAACTCAGTTATATGAATTATGAAAAATTATGAAGTAAAATGTTTCTATGAGACATAAATTATTTGTATTGTGAATTGTAAATGCCTAACCACACAAAACCCATTTACACATTTTAAAGCTTGACCAAATTTTTTTAAAAATAGTGAATAATTATTAATTTTGTTTTCATTCTTTATTGATTCTTCCTCAAATCAATCCTATTACACACACAAAATAGAAGCATTTACAAATTAAGTAATTTTGTGCTGTGTAAAACGCAAAAGCTGCGTTAAAGTGTTAAATTGCTTCAAATTAACATTTAACTTATAGGAATTTAATGATATTAATTTTAATTATAATGTTTAGTTTGCCGTCGCGTATAGTGCAATTTTACGCAGTTCAAAACGCTGTGGAACTGCGATAATTACCTAAAAATATTTTACTACAATACAAACAATACAAAGTGGTTCACCAGAAGTGAAGTATGAAAATAAAGTATTTTATAATAGCTTGATTTCGTTTAAATCTGTGTAGTTTTGTAGTTATATTTTTATGCTCTTCTTTGGTATTCCTATCCGAAATTCGGAAGCTGAATACTAATAAACCTTAAAAAGGTAAAAACCAAAAGGATTAACACATACAGTATTCAGTAGGTATTCCATGATCCAAACAATAGACCGGCCGATGCGATTGGATAGTCAATAGTGGGAAAGGACGGTGGAAACGAAAGCATAATTTATCTACACTGATTGCTGATGTTGATATCAATGTTTAATGGATCGTAATTTACGATCCACGTAAATCGTAAAGATTTGTAGATTTGAACTTTTTAATAGAAGGTTCTGTGGAGTTGAATTTAGCAAGTAATTAATTCTTTTCGTACCCATAATAAAAATTAACGCATTCATATAGTAATTAGTACTTAGTAGTAGGGTTGTGACTTGTGACTTTCTCATCTGTAAGTACATTCAAGCCACAGAAGAGTTTTGAATTGTATCAGTAAAAATATTGCAAAAAATTTAACGCAGCAATAAGCGGAAGCTGATGTGGCAAATCAAGATTGATGACGCACTAGACGAGGAACCGGATGTGCTAGACGACGCGTTAGACGACGCGCTAGACGA
>JAQFYU010002802.1:0-11125 GCA_034694905.1 Ceratophysella granulata
TTTCCAGACAGCTCTTCCACTAAGATCAGCAGGCTTCGGGTTGATCCGGTATACCAGAACCTTTCACATTGGTCAAATTGGTGAACCTTTCGGCACAAGTAGGATGAATTCCGATAATATCTGTTCAAACATTGAATAAATAAATTACCGGGTCTCTGTTGGGAACGATTTGGAGAACAGATTTTATAGAGTTTACAATTTTGAATGTTGGCGGCAAAAATAGAAGGCGCCATGTTTACATGCCAAGCACAGCAATTTCATCTGGATGCTTGGACAAAAAGGCTGACATTTGACTTCTGGTACAGCCTCCTGCTCGCCTAACAACGCTTATCATGAAACGGCTGCTAATATGCGAGCCGCGGTTACTGGTATTGCAAGCAAGACAGCACGAGGACGCCCTAAGTTTTTGACCGTCACCAAAGAAAATTCGAAAACCTCGGGGAAAGTTAGAAGGTATCTTCATTATTAATAATTTACCGTCAAAATCAGTTTTACCAGCCCTTAACTTAAAGGCCATGGCAAAGCCTTGTACCACTTCTCCAGCATTCGGTCCGAAGTAATGTAATCCAAGCACTTTTTGTTTCCCTTTGGAACGACAAACCAGTTTCACAAAGCAAGAATCCGGAAATAGCTCTGGAATAACAAACTCCAAGGGTTGAAAAGAAGTGAAGTAAACGGTAACGCCTGATTTTTTGTATTTCTCAATAGCATCTTCCTCGGACATTCCAATACATCCGTATTCGAGCGGTGTGAAGATCGTTGTAGGCACATTAACGTAGTTTGTTAGAGTGCTGACAGAGCCGACGAGGCGCTTGGCGAGGAGCCGTCCCGCATGAATGGCGACCGTCGCCAGTTCCGGTCTTCCTTCTGCACAATCTCCCACTGAGTAAATATGTCGTACATTCGTTCTATCCGCTGCGTTGACCTAAGAAATTGTGAAACAAATTGTCAAATTTTTGACATTGGTTTGCGAGAAGTTCAAATTGAGTCCGGTTTGAGACTGTGAATTTAAAGCACGGCATACCACAGGCGTACCACAATTTTGTTTCCAGGGCTTAGCTTCACTTTCGCATTCTTTTCCAGTCGCATGCCACGTGTATTTGCTTCTCGACCAATAGCCAAGACGACTGTGTTGTATATTTCGTCATGTTGTACGCCATCATCCCCTTTGGCCAGTACCCTTAGTCTCGGTGGACTACCTTCTTCAAGTTTAATCATTTCTGAAGGTTCCATTTTATGCAGTATTCGAACTCCGAGTTTCCCAAGGTGATCTCCGACTTTATTGGCCATTTCCTGATCGAACCCACGAAGCAGGATGGAACGAACCATAATTGTGACATCCATTCCGAGGCCCCTAATGCAAAATTAGAGTTTGACCTTAGTTGATGTAATTACATTTACATTTACTGATCAAAGTTATTAGAACATATCAAATTTTATTTCGAATATTGACTTACACAAGAAACCCAGCACACTCTAAAGCGATATAAGATGCTCCGACAATAAGTGTTTTTCCAGGTGAATAACTCAAATCAAAAATGTCGTCAGATGTAATACAGAGTGCATCTTCCTTCCTCCCTCCAGGAACTTTGAGATATTTGGGTCGGCATCCAATAGCAAGCAGAATATTGCTTCCAGTAATTTTAGACTGATGACCTTCGACGTGCGTAAGCGTCAGTGTATGCTGATCTTCGAACTCTGCATACGCATTTACGTATTTACAATTTGTTTCATTGAGTTTTAGTCGATAGGACCAATTCTGCTTATGGATATACGCCTGAACCTGGAATTTAATATCATGCCAAGTCATCATCTGGAGTCCCATCTGATTATGAAAATTGAATTTAAACCTCTTCAGTGAGTTTCTGCCAATCATGTTCCACTCCGAATTTGTACGGTGTTACTTTCTTCAGCGCCACTTGAAATCCGAAGGCGGGGGACACCGAAACTGTGTCAGCAACAAGTGCTGCTCCATGGAAAAGCTTCTTGGGCACACATCCGACATTTGTACATGTTCCGCCCAAGCCCCAAGTGGAGCCCATGGGGGACGGAGCCACAAAGTCACAAACGATGACCTTCAGGCCATCCTTCCCCGCTTGTTTCGCGGCTGATAATCCGCCTGAACCACCGCCAACTACAATGAGGTCATATTCACCGGGTTTTTTGGCTCGTGGCGCAGCCTGTAACTTACTCCAACATTTTCCCATTATTCGTTACTACATTTAATCTAATATTATTCTTAGTATATGGAGGAATTTTAATTTGGAATTTGGAAATTAAATTTGAATTCAACGCAAGGCAGATAATAATGGTTAATGTTGATTTATTTCACCTTCGGAAACAAAGCTAAGATTACCTTGTTACCCAGACGGTAATAAATTAATCTAAGTAGCTATAGGTTGGAATTTGCATTCGAATTTCAGCTTTCTTTTGTGCCCTTGCCGTACAAATATTGTAAATTGGTCGATTAGCAAATTCATATATGAAGGTGAGAATTCCAATTCCTATTCCAACCAGCCAGAATTTAAAAACGCCTTCCAGATGTGACAGTGACAGAGCCATTTCCTTTTGACTTAAGGCCAAGCTTATCGATTGGGAAAATTCACTTTCCTTCCGAGCTTTACTCCGCAGATTTTCCTACAGATTCAAACAAAATATGTTTAAGTACAGAAATTGGAATACTTCATTATGGTAAATAACTACGGGCTACGGGTCAACTCACAATATCGTCCATGTGCCATTTCTGTAATAGTCCAGCTGAAGTTGCTCTTACAATCACCTTACCAATCTCGGTGGCCATGAGAACGTCATTTGCTTCAAAGAGCCAAGACCCAAAACTTGTTAGGATTGGAATGTCAGAAACGTAGTAGTCCTCAGGGTCAAGACCCTCTTTGAAAAGCTGCCAACTAATTGCAATATAAATCACTGTTTTGACCAAACTTGTAATTAAGATAACAAAAATTGTATCTGGATATATTACTAGAATACTCCCGGGGGAATTGTAGTTAGGAGTCCCATGTTCAAGTGAGGAAACATGCCGTCCAGGGATGAGTGATTTATGTAATACCTTGACTGGTAAACCTTTTTGATGATAGAGTTGTTTGATTTGCTCAGAAACCAGTCGACGCTGGTACCTGGTGCCACCATAATTTGCTTTTCCATTTCCCAAACGTCTTCCAGGGTCCGTATAGGTTTGTTTACATCAGGGAAACTTGAAAGAAATTCAAATTAAATACGACCTTGATTTGGTATATTGGACGAACAACAAAAATCAATAAATTATATATTGGAAAATGGAGTCGATGCAAACCTCAGAGACACAGCAAAGTTTGAAGCGTAGATGCTCTGTAAGATCAACGACACTATAAACCAACATCCAACGATTATGGCAGCAGGACCACCAGGCGGTCTTGGCCATGGTTCCACCAGCAAAGTTGCCATCGCCTGATGATAAATTACAAGTTACAAGTTACCGAACATAAAGCCTTGAAATAGTGTTAAACGTGATTTTTTCAAAATTCACTCACATGTGCGAAGTACATCCCCAAACTTTCGTTCCTCAAATGCGTAGTTTTCATGAGTTCCCGATGCTTCTTCGCGATGAACCATGTGACCGGGGCAACAAAGATAATGCTGAGTCCAAGGATAGCCCATGCCAATTGAGGAAATGGTCGAAGGGCTGCATTCCAATTTTGGACACTTCGGTCTCGCAGTGATCCAAGGCAGAACTTAGTGACAAAAATGGGTGGGGAGTAACTACCCAGAGAGCCTCGTTCACTATTCGTGTTCACTAGCCCGATGATCATGTCAACTTCATCCCGCTGGAGCATACCGTATTTGCCATTGAATGAACCGTTGTGAAGCACGTCAATTCCATATTGAAAGTCGGGAGGGGATATCATCTGAAACCGCATTCCGTATCGATGTACAAGTAAGCTCAGAAGCTTGGCTTCGACTCCGCTGAAGTGGTTGCTCACTCGATTTGTTTGATTTAGTTCAAAAGGTTCAATTGGTTTGTTCAGAGCTTTCCTAGCGTCCCAATCCGGATTTTTGAGCCTCAAAGTCGGTGGAATCTAGAATCAAATTGAGAAAAAGATATATTTCCATAAATCCAAAGCACGGATTTGAATATAGTTGATTATTTTACTCACGCTGGTATACCCGACACGCAAGAACCGATTCTTCATAATGCACCTGAGCTTCCCGTGACATGAAAGAGGATACTTGAAAAGTTTCGAAGTATTCTGTGTCAAGTCAATTAATACCACATCCATGATCCTGACAATTATCCTTATCTGCTTGATTGTAATTGGCTGACTGGGATATGAATAAACCATAATCGTAACGATCTTGTTCCGGTTAACGAGTAGGAAACCTCCAAGCACGTCTTGGATAGATGCATAATCTGGGATAACTAAAATATTGCAACTGTAGTGAAGGACTAATTTGGCTTGTTTTTGAGTAAGAAACAATACAGGTCGATGCGTCATTGGGCGGAAGTGAGTCCTAACATCAGACAGAATTACCGCTGTGCAATGGTTCGTTATTGTTTCTGGAATAAACTGATCAATTTCTAAGGCCTCATCATAAGTGTTCATAAAGCCTCCTACTGCGTCTGAATTGACCCTGAGAACAGTATATTGGCCTAAGACTAGTGAAATGACAAGTAGTCTCAACATTTCAGTTATGACCAGAGAAGCCAGAATGAATGCCGCCAGGTTTCAGTTATTGCTCGTGCTTATATACTTCATTTTTGGAACTAGGTTTAGCGGTGAAAGTAGGGCGAAATTGATTTATGGAAAAATATAAACCAGAGTGACCAGCGACCACATATTTCAATTCTCCATGGTTGTGAACTGTGAACTGTCATTTCACCTTTCCATCTCACTTCATTCAGCACGAATACTGCATACTTTATATTTTCGATTCAACATAATGAACTATGTGGAAGTATATTTATTCAGATTTATACATAGTTTGCATTACATTTTCTATGCTTTTTAGTGTGTAATACTTTGAGTATTCAGATAAAAGAATTAATAATTTGAATTTCAGATGTATCTTGAATGTCCAAATAGTTTGAATCGAAAAGAATAAATAATTTACAGTATGATCTCGTTCGCAAAGCTCCGACTCAGTTCCTTGTGCGGCAAAACAATAGAATTCAGGACGATTACTTCGGACGGAACACGAACATGACATCCTGCAACCCACAAAGCCATAAACCCAATATCATCAATTTCGTGCATCGTGCATGTTATGTTCAAGAATATTAATAATCAATAACTCACCTAAAATTGTAATTGAGGGATTGAGACGTCCCTCTTCGTTGAACAAAGGCACATTGTCCATCTTTGCAAAAGGTTTATTCGGATTGGGATCACAGGGTGTTCCTTCCACGCGAGCCCATTTCCCAACAGAACTGTTCCATCCCACAATCGTGTAGAGAAGCAGACTGTGGTCTTGAATCACAGAGTCACCCAAAATAATTGACTCACGAATCCGAACACCGGGTCCAATCACGACGTTCTTCCCGATACTCACGTTTGGCCCAAGCTAAATATTTAAATCAAATGCAAGCGGAGGATTCAATTCATTAGTAGTTAGTACTAGAGCTTGACATAATATTTTTCATAGAAATGATTATTATTTGGACTCATGCTAGATTTTAGGTTTAGGACCTACCACACAGGAAGGATGCACAAGAGCAGTCGGATGAATGAACACATCACCGACAATCTTCGGTTTAGGGATGTCTCCTTGTCCGCTATAGTTAGCCAAACGATTTGGCTGATTCTGTCGATACATGTCCAAATATTGGCGATTTGCGTATATTGCTGAGCCTGCGGTCTTGACTTGGGACCACACTCGACTAGATTGAAATACATAAACACTTCCGTTATTTCCGGAAAGCGGCATAATGATATCCTTCTCCAGGTTAATTGATTCGCTTTGGTCTTCTTCCTCGCCACTGCAAATTCAGACACATGTCACATGTAAGATAAGCATGTTCAAAGAGAAATAGAATGATTGAAAATGACAGTGTGAGTGTGGCAGTGTCAATGTGGTAGTTACACATAGTGTGGTGTTGGTGTGGCTTACCCATAGTACGCCTGTTGTCTCTGTACGAATATTTTTGCAATAATACCAAAAATCTCTAAGGAACAGACGTAAATCCCGCAACTAATGAGAGCCGAGACAAAAGTTTCTGGTTTTTCCACATAATGCGTAACTTGGTGTGTCTCTCGATTCTCAACAATGCAGCCGTAGTTTACAGATTGTTGACGAGTGGCTTCAGTTGCAAGAATGCTAACCAGTGCACTGGAGGTTGGGCGGGATTTAGAATGAAATTCCAGAAGTTCCTGGAGTGGGAAATCTCCACTAACATCTCCGTTAATTAGAATAAAAGATGAGGGATTCCCAGCTTTGATCTGATCCCGAAAGTGATAGATTCCACCGGCTGTACCCAACTTTGTGTATTCCTGAAGGTAGCGAATCTTGACTTGACTGTACAAAGGACTGATTTCAGACAAGAAAGGATTGATATCTTCAGAAGGAAAGTATCCCAGGATGAGAACTTCTTTCAGAGCAGGCACTTTGACACAAGCTTCTATCAGATGCTGAACTAGTGGAATCCCTGCTACAGGAAATAGCGGTTTTGGCACATCCAAGGAGAGCGGACGAAATCTCGTACCTGTGGCAATGTAAATGAAATTCGGTATTAGAAAAAGGTCTTATACCACGTTAAATACGATAGGGATAAGCTATGAAGCATGTTCATGCTTCACACGACAGAGAAAGGCTACAGGAAAGTGTCCACGATTTTGTTCTATGTGATGTGAAATGGTATTATGTATTTGGTTGGGTTAAAAAATTATTTAGCAACTTTTGAACACTGCTTCTTAAAATTAATATTGTTTCCTCAGATGACAGAGAAAGATTACAGCTGAATAACCACGTTTTGGTCATCTGAAAATTGGTATTGTGTACTTGAATTGCTAGTATGATTTCATAACTCTTACTGTTGAACTTCGTTTACGAAAATTGATTACAATGCTTCCACAGATGACAGAGAAAGACTATGGTATAACAACCAAGTTTTGGTCATATGAAAATTGGTAGTATGTATGATTTCATAACTCTTGAGCTTCGTTTATGAAAATAAATACTTTCTTTCTCAAATGACCGAGTGACCGAGTAAGACTACAGTAGAATAGCCACGTTTACGAGTACATAGTACATTGAAAACGATAATAACATTTTATATGTCAAATGGTGAAAAATGCACACTTACTGCTGGAAGCGTGAATATATTTTTAAAGCCTATTTTGATTATGTTTGCTATATTTGATGTTAGGAGCTTTATCAGTTGATGTGCTGCTCTGTTATGCCACTTTGATTATCTTTGACTTTTGATAGTTCCATGGGCTTACAGCTTAGGTTTAAATTTGACCCTATGACTTTCCATAGCCACATTCAACATTGCTTTAGTAGCCGCATCTTTTATCAATTTTGCTATTGTATTGTAGGACTGCTGCTTTAGTTTAGTACCTCTTTCGGTTGGTCTCATTTTCCAGTGTTTATTCACTGGTTTTCCAATTATTTATGTTTTCCGTCAGCCGTTTAATTTTTTGTTTTTGGTCAGCTGGTTAATATTTACATTACACATTAACTCCTTTGCACTGATAGGTGACAATACTCAATAGGTACGGTGTACGGTAACATAATAGGGACAAGTCACAAGTGGCGAATATGCTGATCATCCAACAGTCAAATTAACCGGTTATCAGTTTCCATATGCTACAAACAATCACAATGTAATACTATGTACTGCTAATTGCAATCACATTTTACACAATTTGAACTGATATACATACCTTTCTGTGGCCCACCAATCAGTATCACGGCCTTTACGATGGTTCCGCCGGTTCCCGTCATATTTCTATTGAAGACTTTAAGTACTGTGTAGGTAGGGTTAAAGTTACTTGATGTTGGGATTTGGGAGATGTTAAAGTACAATTAGACGAAGCGAAGATCCTACTCACAAAGTAAACCAAAATAATTGGTAAATTCAAATAATGAAAAACACAAAATGTGAAATGTGAAACTCACCGGTTATTTGCACAAGCAGAAGAGCAGCACACAGTGTGGTTCCACGTCTTGTTTGCATACTGAATTGTGTTTAACTTTAATAACAGCAACAGCTGTGCTCGGTGAATTCACAAGAAACTTTTTTGGGGGTAAGTTGAGACAAACATTGATATTAAACTACTAATTACATTTCTACTTTCGTTGACAAAGTCCAGTAGTGTCTCAAGCACATTCATGTCACAATTTATTTGTATTAATTGCGTGGAGTAATTAGTTTAATGAGACATACATACACTATATTACATAATACATAATACATAACACATAATGTAATGTAGCGGAGTAGGGTTGAGAATTGAGAAACCCTGGAATCCTTGCTTACGCTCCACGTGTCAACAATACGAAATACGGTATCTCCAATATTGCATAATTTACAGGACTGGGACTGGACTGTCAGTTTGCAGTTTGTTTTATATGTTTCTTCTGCTGATTGACCTTTCATCTTGACCTCTGTGTACCTGGCATCATTTATAGTAGAATTCAAGATAAAGGACAGCTGAGAACTTGGTCACCATCACCAGTCACCATGTCCAAAAAAGTAACGAAGAATAAATATTCAATTTTGTTGGCCACGTACAACGAGAAAGAAAATCTACCCATTATCGTATGGCTTATTGACAAGTATATGACGGAAAGGTAATATAACTAATCACAAATCGCAACACGACAAATTATTTAATATTTTGTGCTATGCTAGCTATGCAATATTATATATATATGTCACGTGGACACGTCACAAGTCACAATTGACGTGTGTGTGTCAATCATGTCATTAGCGTTATATACTTGAGTACTTATATTATTTTTAATTGATCGTTAACGTTAAACAGTTTATTTGAAAAGCTCAATAACAAATAATAATATACGCCATACGCCAGTGACAAATGGTCATTTTAGTCTTTGTCTCATATTCGTATTTTGACAGCAACCTCGACTACGAAATTATTGTGATTGACGATGGAAGTCCGGATGGAACTCTGGAAGCCGCTAAAGACTTGGAGAGAATTTACGGAAGCTCCAAAATAGTACGATACCTCTACAATATGCTAAACTTACTACGGAATTTAGTCTAGTATTTGAAACTTTAAACATGCAATATCTTGTGTACAGCTTCTGAGACCTCGAGCATCCAAGCTTGGATTAGGAACCGCCTATGTTCACGGGTTGAAGCATGCCACTGGAAACTTTGTGATAATCATGGATGCTGACCTATCCCATCATGTAGGAAATTATTTTCATTTTCTTCTATTAGTCGAGTATCATATTTTAAAAAACAAGTCACACGTTCCAAAGTTACTTCTTTGGACTTAGCCCAAGTTCATTCCCGAGTTTGTGGATCTTCAGAAGAAACATGATTACGACATTGTCACTGGAACGAGGTACGAAGGAGCAGGAGGTGTCTTCGGTTGGGATTTCAAAAGGAAGTTGATTTCACGAGGAGGAAACTACGTAACACAAGTCCTATTAGCTCCAGGACTTTCGGATTTGACTGGAAGCTTTAGGTTAGCGTTGTTTCCAGCTTGTAATAGTGACAATAACCCAAAAATCACCAAGAAAAAGAAAAGAATGAACTAAAATTTTATTTTCCAGGTTGTATCGAAAAGAAGCTCTACAGGAGCTCATTTCCAATGTTGTGTCCAAAGGTTACGCGTTTCAAATGGAGATGATGATTCGAGCTCGGAAGATCGGCTATACCATTGGCGAAATTCCAATTACATTTGTGGACCGGATTTACGGACAGTCTAAACTCGGAGGTTCTGAGATTGTGTACTTTGTCAAAGGTCTCCTTTACCTTTTTGCAACTCTTTGAATTCCATTGTATGAAAAAGGTTCACCAAATATCAAATGCCTTCCAAATTAAATATAAAGAAGCTACTCCAGCTGTAACCTGTAACTGAAAATATTTCCAAACCATTTTTAATTCGCCATCAACCATTCTGAATTCTGATTTACTTATCGCAAAACGGTTCTTGTACATAATTAGCAGAGTTACGTGTTTTGGAACTCAATTTCATGGAATAAAAAAATAAAAAGTTCACATATTGCCAAAGTTTCATTGCCTACCTTCCTTGTAAAGTAGATCAAACTTTAGTTATTTAAAATTAAATACTAAAGAAGTTCCGGGCACTGGCACTGTGATACTTTTACTCTTAAAAGTTATTAAAAAATTGGCTGAAAGAAGGGGAAATGTCCCATACATTATTGGCGAGTCTGTTACTCCACGGCAAATATAGTTGAAAAATTAAAAGGGTAATCTTCGCCATCCGACTTGTCCGCAGCTTTTGCATCTATAAATTACAAGCGTAGATTTTTTTTTAGTGCATCCTGAGTTCATACAAAACCAAATGCCGCATAATTTCCTACAATTCTCGAACCTACTAGGTACTATTGTAATATTTACATTCTTTAAATATTATATACTCACCCATGACTTTACCCCGTGACCGGGTCGTCAAACGAACAGACCGTGGCTGGGCACCTGATCTTGATCTACATGAACTGCCCGGTTCCGCTACTGTTGTAGCTCTGGCTTGTTTCGGCGTTTTCACTTCGATTTTTTTTGGAATTTCTGTTTTTGGTTTTGATTTTAATGAGGAACGTGGATTCCTCCTTCGCTTTGGCGTAAGTACGATTCTAAGGATGGGCACTTTCTTGTGTAAATCCTGAGCCACGGCGCTGTACGCTTTGGCATGAGTTAATTGAGGCATTAGACCCACACTCTTCATAACGATTCTGTCAATTGCTGAAGGAAACACGTAGTCACCGTTTTTGATGACCTCAGAAGGTTTCATCCTAAACTTAGAAAAGTTTTCACTGTAATGACCCCAGGCATGGGTATCGGCATCTGTGATGGCCTGGTGTGCTGTAATTTGAAAATCAATATAATCACTGAAATTAGTAAGTTGAAACAACCTCGCATCAATGAATATCATTATGAAACATGATTAGGTTGGACATAAGGTGGCCACCTTAT
>JAQFYU010002803.1:0-11123 GCA_034694905.1 Ceratophysella granulata
ACAAAGGCGTAAAAATTTTAACTTGGTAAGTATCAATTTTTTTGAAAGTCCTACCAAAGTATTCTCTCTAAGCCGACCGAAATATCTAAATAATGGAATCTAACCGAAATCCAGAATGATAAGACTTAGCTACAACTCGGTACCAATCCGAAACCAGAAACACCCAGAGAAGCCAATGCTGGTCAAATAGGCGATTTGAGCCAAACGGGCCAACTACTAATCCTGTCCATCCATGATCAAATCCGAAAAGAAGTGAAAAAATAGATCAAAGTCAAAATCCAGTCGCAGAAGATACAACGCGAGCTGAGAACGCCACCTGATCAAATTCAAGATGATAACTTAAAAATTAACGACAAATACGAACGATAGACTCTGTACATAACTACCCTACCACTTATGATTGAAAGACGAAAGTAGTAGATAAACAAACAAGAGTTTGTTTCGCCTATAATGAATGAATCGCTATAAATACTTACAAAACAATTGTGCTAGCGTATAAAAATTATAGCGATGAAAAAAATACTTAACGAATTTCTGGATATTTTCATGCGGAGACCAACAGGGATAAGATATACTCGTATATTGGCTCAAGCTTAAGCTTAGCTTTGTCTGTTTCTGAAAATATGGCGCTTGGAAGTTTTGGAATTGTCCATCATGCGATTTCAGTGGACACGGACACCATTCAAATTCCTACAAGCTCAATATTCTAAAAAAAAGTATAATTTGGCAACAAATTGAAACATGCAGTGTGTCCAACTCAAAATTCGGAACAGTTATGGAAATTTTATTTCGTATTTCGTACTTTGTCTATTTTATACACCTTCGTTTATCTAGTATTTTGAAAATATATGAGCGGTGAGCGGAGTATGTATTTTGCCCATAAATAGTACGACTGTGAAAACTACATTGAGACCTTGTATTACTTGCTTTGCTTACATCCGCATTCCGTATGCATGATTGATTCGCTACACTAAATCTATTGATTCTTACAAATTCATGAGCTGCTAGACTGCCATATGAGCTAAACAATAATTCTAATGTCTAGAAATTCAAGTAAACGGATGCAATTTGGGCTGAACAATCCGCTGAAACTATTGCGAATTGCTGATCATAACATATTTTCAAATTCATTTAATTTCCAGTATATAACTTTTATTTTTAGAATACTTATATTGTGATGTGATACGGACAGATTTGTGTTCAATAGTATCGTTGAACGCCCTGCCCTCTGATTTGTACTCCTCCGTCTTCGGTCGCTTGCTCAGGATGTTTGGATCTTAAGTGATTCCAAAGTGTTTTTGTGCTTCCTTGAGCCTTCCGCAGGTCATACCTGTACAGTGAAGTCAACTCAGTCCATGATCTTGGTCTTTGAAACTAATTATAGTTAAAATGTCTCAATTCTCTCAATTGTCTCAATTCAAGTCTCAATTGGCGAAATCAGAAATAGTGAGAATGGCGAGAAAAAAAAAGAGAAAAAAATCTCGTTTTTTGAGGAATATTTGAAGGTAATTTCGCCATTTAAGTAAGACATCGAAGTTGGTGGTATGTATTTCGCCAAATATGTAACTGGGATAATGAGATGCCAATTGTTAAAAAGTATTAGTTAATTAAAATCGATATGTAAATTGTTAAGCTATTTTCATCTTTAGCATTCGTTCCAACTAGAGATGTAGTGCACAGATTCGGCATGTTTATGTCTGTCATTCCTCCCGAACTGATACCTTTGGCTGTGTATTTTGAAAGAATGTACATTGGAAGTGCTTCACATCCACCAATACATCCACTATCATTTTGGAATGTTCGAAATCGTGTCATCAATGGAATACCTCGAACTTCAAACTTCGTTGAAGACTTCCACAACAAGCTCAATCGTTCACTTTCCGTCAAAAATTTCAGCAGAACACTGAAAACTCGCTGTGGCAAACATCTCTGCTCCTGGTGGATATCCCAGGTTTCAGCGTAAAAAGTATAGGGATATCAACAAAAATCTAAAGAGAAATTTGTGGATATACCGTTCCAGATGCAAAAAGAAAGCGTTCATGAGTTGGATCAATCGAATCTCGTTGTACGTTCAAACTTTCGGTTCTATTCAATAACTACCTTATAATTAAAAATTTCACTGTTAATATATTTTCGCCATTCAAGTAAAATAAATTCTAGATTCATGATTCCTCTTTTCTTTTTCGCCATTTACGTAAATCGATGAAAACCCATTCGCCAATTGAATTCGCCAAATTCACATGGAATCAAAATGGCTAGATCAAGTGAAAGTTGACTCACCAAGTACCACAGTAATTGCAGACCTTGGCGTCATGCATCTCATTCTTCTTGTTAGTTACTACTTTCTCGGTGAAATGATTCCAAATAATACTTCTGGAAATGCCGGATGACGTGGGCGCAGTTCTGTATGCACTTGGAACCTCCTCGTCACGACTTTCCAAATATCCAGATCTACATTTGACATATCCAGAGTTTCACATTTATAGTCGCCTATTGATTTAGTCATCCAAAACAATAGGGATTGGTGCTCACCCGATCAGAGTGCTACTTCCTTCGATTTCTGATACAATATCAATTAAGTCAGAATCCCTCTCCTCGTCTGGTTCTATGTGAAATACCAAATTAACTAGAATTAGTTGGATTGTTTCTTCAACATCAACTTTTACAGAAAATCCACCAATAAATTCAAAACTCAAATCATTTTGTTCAAAATATATACATATGCATATGCATATGCAAGGAGGCCAAAATGCAATTGTTCCATATACGAGTTCAATTGAATAATTCAGTACTTACTCAGTATCAGTACGCACGCCTTGTTGTGTGTGAACTTCCACAATATTTTTTATCGGGAATTTTTACAGGTACAAAATGGAAGTAGGTCTATGAGTATTGACAAGGAATACATCGAGCAAAACAACATTATATTTATTGTAGCAATATTCGATGAATTTCTTCGAAATTGAAATTGATAAATTACGTGTGCACTAACAAAATGCAGGAAAAAGCAGCTAAATAAGTGTGTACAAAAAATTCGATTTTGTTTTGAAAAAAGGAAATATTTTTTATAAGCTTTAATTCAGAATAATTCTAGAAATGTTACTTAAAGAGGATGAAAAGAATTTCAAATATTTCCATAATTTTTGAAATTTCGAAAGTAGACAGAATCTGACAACGTGTGAATTTTTTTATTATAGGGAAACAACAAAAAATAAAACTTTCAAAAAGTGTCAAAATATGTTAAAAACTTGAATTTCTGCATCAGAAATCAGAATTACAATCAGCCACCTAAATGTTCGCAGTGATATGTTTTGCATAGGAAACGTAATTGTATTCATTACAGGTGAATAGGCTTGTCTTTTATTTATGTAGTACGAATAAACAGTATAATATAAATATATCGTGGAAATTATTCCACTACAATTTTAAATATTTTTAAACTAGCTTTTATATCCAAAATTGAAAACGTAAATAAGGTACTTAAATTAATACATATAAGTTGTGGAATGAAATACTGTTAGAGATGGATGTACTAAACGAAAATCTTACAATTTTTCATTGCTCCACAGAAATATTGAATTAGTTAAGTATACAATTCATATTTAAACCATATACCTGACATACTATGTTGATACCCATTACCCATATATTTATTTGTGATATTTTGAAGTTTCATATTCATCCTCTGAAGGTACAACAGGTGAAACATTGAAATCGTGAAATCTAAGCCACATACATAGGTTTCAAATTCTAACTATTCTTGTTCTGTCGAGGAATCCACCGCTCCTGCTATTCCTGGATGATGTCTTATCATATGTCGCCTGAGGTTAAAAGAGCCGCCATCTTTACGCTTCTTAAACTGCAGACTGGGTAACAAAATATATTATTTTACGATCAGTTCTTGGATGATGGAATAAATATATGGAAATAGGAGTATTTTAGTGTTGCAAGTCTAACCTGCAATGTTTGCATTGATGCTTCTCAACACTTTCCATGTATTCGAAATGCTCAGTCCATTTGGTTTGTCGTGGTGGCCTACTCACGCTTGCTCCATTTGAACGTGACCCTTCTAAAATGGAAGCTTCTTCCATATATGTACCTACACAAACAGAAAATCAAACTAAATATTGGATCACAAAGGTTTTATTTTCTAAACTTAATCGAAAATAACATCAATTTTTTACGTTCGTCTGGCTTCCCTAGGTACTTTGCATGTGGTATGGTTGGTGCCATATCCTAAAATTCAGGAATGCTGGGCGATTCTTAGAATTCTCAAATAAGTACAAGCAACTACTTTTGAAGCAATAAGCGACAACTCGATATATATTGATGTACGTGTTGTCCAGGGTAGCTTGTAGTCATTTTTATGAGAATAGTACGTGCAGTGATGTGAACAAGTTGTTCCGTTTAGGGATTGATAAGTAGTTATTAGTTATACAACCAGATGTCATAAAATGCATTTGGCAGAGAGATCAGACTGGACACGACTGGAAAATTCCCAGATGTCCATGAGTCCAATTGTCCGAACAGTTAACGAATACATACAGCTTTATCCGTCGTTGGAGACAAAAATATTGATCCAAATGTCAATAAATGAACTAAAATCAAACAGTTTTCAGGCGTAAATATGCAGATTTTCACTCGCATGAAATTGTTCGTGAAATCCCATAAAATAATTTTTAGAACCGCAGTTATTTAAAAACAGTAAAATCGATTTAAAATCACGTTTTTGAAATACCAAAACACAAATTACCAATAGCTGAAATCTAGCCGAGCTTTTGTACATAATCCTAAAAACATGGTTGAAATCATCCATTGTGCCAAAGTATAGTATTCAATAATGTGAAAATCTGGACGAAGTTGAAAAATAATAATGTGAAATTTTGCAGCTTAAAATTCTGATTAGTGGAACAGGCAGGTGTGAATCGCAGAATTCATATTATTTTACACCAGAATGTAAGTTTAAAATAGAATATTTAGTAAAACCCAAGATTAACTTCAATTGACCACTAAATTCTCACAAAATTCCATACCATCGTTAAACTATGTTAAACTCTAAATGTGAACTCTGGCTGCACTTCTTTGCCAGGACAATTAAATACTGTCACTTGGTTAAAATTATTACACTTAAATTCTGTCAAATTCAGATACAATCCAAAAAATATATAAGTAAATAAAATTTAAAAATGGTTCACACGAAGAAATACGACACATTAAATCCAGTATTAAAATTGGCACTCTAGGCAGTAATGGGCGAAGAACCAGGAGCTTCATCATCTGGATCCGGAGTAAGTGAGAGCTTATGAACTTTCATGGCATGAGATCGTACACCTGTCGTACTTCCCGTGCTAGTTCTCAGAATTTTCCCACAAATCTTGCATTTAGCCGATTGACCGCCTCTCTCCCGAAGAAAGTAGTTCCAGAGTTTGTCTGCTGTACGGGAAATAGACTTGTATTCTACGTAAACAGGCTCAAATCCTTCTTCCGGTTCTGGTCGAACTTTGGACTTTTTAACTTTTTGCCAAGAAGGTGGAAAAAATGTGTAGTACGTTGAATGTAGACCAGTCACTTCTTCATCTCGGCCACTTGTGTCGACTACAATATAAAATATATTTGTTCTTGTAAGCTACGGCTTGTACAGGGCAAGGTGGACCTATACTGTTCACTATTCGTTCTTTAAAATTTTTGAATTAGCCAAACAAAAGCATTTCAAAACTAAACAGCTCCAAAAAAATCGAGTTTCAACGTTCGACGATGAATCCATGCCTAAATTCAAGACTTTTCGATACGCAAGGACGAGGGCTGAATTTCTGCGTCAAAATATGTATGTATGCAGTATGCATGCATGATGCTGTTCGGTTTCGATAATATTGAACAACTCTGATGGTAAGAGAGAGCACATCTATGCATTTTTGAATCTTATACTTTTCCAATTGATTTCTTGTTTGAAACCCGTTTAATTCTAAAAACCACAGCTTTCTTGCTACCACATCGGTCACTGCTACTGGTATCATTATATGTACAAACTCTGAACAACCTCTCCCCTGACATCTTCCTCTGCCACAACGATTTATGCTCCAAAACCTATGTAATACTTTGAATGATGGAATACGGAATAAATACATACACGTGACTTTATACTTCATTGTCATAGTACATCTTCATATTCCACGCAATAATATAATAGCATTTAAAGAAATAGAACCATGTATCATTATTTTACATAGTACACGCAGATTTGCATGCTTAAATAAATTTTGGCTTCAATTAATTACGTATGAGTTTTATTGTTCAGACTTCCCGTTTAATTTTCAAACTTCGGAGATATACACATATTCGTGCATTTTCACGGTAAATATACTAGATACTAGTCTAAGCAATGAACAAATTCAATCTGTATTATATACAGCTCAAAAGAACGCTTGTACTTTCCGCTAAATAGTAGACAACATATACATAAACCGAAGTCACTACCAAAATAAAATATATTTCAAGTCCAACAAATTAGCTACTTACTACATTTGATACTACAAAATATTTCCAGAGTGTCTCAATTATCTAACATTAGCATAGGTAGTCAACTCAGGAGCTAGTTTCCCCGGATTTGAAGCCAATTGATTCGTACAATTCTTTCAATGAAATCCGTTCTTTTCTTTTACCAATTGCTGTTAGGTCAGTCTTAGGATGAAGATGAACTCCAGACTGACCAGTTAATTTATCACCAACTGTAGAACAACGAGCGAAACAAATCTGGCCAGGGACTTGTGTACATCTCCAGTACACATGCTCACCTCTTTTCATATTTCTCGCATACGTAAATCCGTTCAACAAAAGAAGCTTTTTACCCCTTTGACTGGGCACATACTCCAGCCCAGCGGTGCACTTCTATCAGTATCAGGTCTAGGGCCTGCAAAACAATTTAGGCAGCAATTAACGCTCTGTTCGACCACTGATTTGTAATTTCTGGTGAGCAAGGACTTTAGTTCTCAAGACTGGACTGAATTGAGTTTTTGACAGGAAGCTCGTAATACAGAGGGTTGCCCAGTCTTATAGTGCCACTTTACGTATCTTGCTAAAGATTGCCAGTGGGATGTTTTCATAGCGATTTTTTTAACACCCGTGTCAAAACCATTTAGGAACACTGTGCTGTTTTTTGTATAATTGCCAAATGTCATGGCGCAAATTTTGAATGCGGATAGAAATATTTCAGTCTCAATTACGATATTTGTTACAGATTTTGAAGAAATCAAACCTATTCAAAGCGATAATTATATAAAATGCCTAATTCTTCCTTGGATATATTTTAATGTACTTCGTAATTTGAAAATTAATTTTATACTTTTAATTTTTGGTAGTGTATAAAAAGAATTCTCTCTTCTGAATTGTACTTCCATTTAATTTAACATCGTGCCATTTATTCGACACGAAGTGGAGTCTCAGTCTTAGGCGAATTATGTTCTTCCACGATTACTCCAGGAATAGAGCCGGGCTGTTGTACGACGACGGGTTGAAAATTCGGGTGAATAACACGACCACGAGGATGAATTCGGGCCTCATATGCAGATACTAGCTCTGGATGAACTCTCTGGAATTTCATAAATGACAACAATGCAAAATGGTACTCAACTTCAAACCGAATGAAATGACATGAAATATTTAGTGAGGAAAGAAATTACCCTTAAATGTTTCAAAAAGTTGGATGTAGCCTTCAAAGTTCCACTAAACACTGCATTACAAGTACAGCACTTTGCAGTTGTCCTTTTGCCTGGACCAGGTGATATACTGATAATTTTGAATAGAGTCCCGTCCAACAGTTTGGGTACTGTCAAGTTTCTCGGATCTTTGAGAATAGAGAGATCGTTTGATGAAGAAAACATTATTGATTGTAAACTAGATTAGTTTATATTTAAATGTTAACGAACCTAACCAACCATATGAAGCCTGAAGCCTTATCGTAGCAAATGTTTTGGACTTGAACAGTTACCTGTGATATCTTCATAACGTAGATCATTATATCATAAATGCAATTTAAAAAAAATAACGATAGAAACAAACATGCTCATAATTCACATTGCAATGTGTGTCAATTGTCAATATTTCCAAATACGGAGTGCTTATAGAATTTAATATTCATTTTCATTACCATGGTCCCTTGTATTTCGGTAATTCAACCATAATATTCATAAATGAATTCAAAATTCAGTTCAATTTTACAAAATCGGAGTAAGTCTATCAGAAATGGAACTACATTTTATGAATTCGCGTAGTGTGAATCCATAACCCAGTTGTACTTCCTTGTTTAGTCTTAAGAATTTTCCCACAAAGTTTGCATTTGGCTGATTGGCCACCTTTCTCCCGGAGAAAATTACTCCATAGCCTATTCGTTCCCTCTGTTCCTTGCTTATACTCCAAATAAACTGCAGGTCCATCTTCATAGTCATCATCAACAAACTTGTTCTTCCTATTCCTAGGTTTGGACATTTGGGACTTTCGTTGTGTAGAAAGTTGATCAGTGCTTTCTTCAAATTCTTCAGGATCTTCCGCATTTGCTATAATTCACAACATATTTTCCTCTGGTCAGAAACAGCAGAAGTGTTCTAAAAAGTGCTACTATTTCAAACGGATTCGATAAACCACGATAATAAAAGTAGTAGTTTTGCTGTTATGTAGAAACCATCATAACCAGGAACTATTTTTACTGATTTAATTTGTCCTACCGAAAATCTGGTAAAAAGATGCATATGCCACTGTCACTATCACAAACTGACTATCTAACTCTACAGCAGAGTTTAGACTCCAGCACTAAACAGACCTTCAGTATATTCAACCCTAATCACGTTCAAGAACAAAACATTTCTGTAAATTTAGAAGTCGAATAATATTCGTCTCCAAAATGATTTATTTGGAAAAATCTAGAAACAAATGCGCTCGGGCTATTCTTTATTTTTGTGCGCCCAATCCCAGTTCATGCAAAACTAAATTTAAACCGACATTAGTCCGCTTCCGGAGCTTGATTTTCAACTTAACACAAGAAAAACTAAGCAGACGACATGGAAGCCCAGCTTCTTGTATCGTGTATAGTAAGCAAAGCATTTACACAAATAATTCAACTTCAAAAAGTTTTCATTTTCAACGTTGTTTACTGTTCTCTTTCGTATTTATACACAACCTACTCAAGATTTACATGACCCAAATTTAACTATACAGCGTCGTAATGTGAAGAATTTTTTTTATTTTTTCGACGGTTATGTTGCAACGCAACGTAAATTCTCACACACCAAGCAGACCTGGGCCGCTTGTCCGGACAATTGGGAGGGGTATCGAAATCGCATCCAATTTGAACCAAATCTATACCACAGATGTACTAAATCATTAGAATAATCTCTGCCAAATTTGAGCCGAATCCACGCAAAAAAAATTTATTCGCTTTTTTTCAATTTTCCCTAAACTTTCTCCCAACGTTCGGACAAAAGCGAAAAGAAAACGAATAAAAAAATTCAAAAATAAATACTTTTTTTTTGCATGGATTCGGCTCAAGTTTGGCAGAGACTATTCTAATATTTTAGTATATCTGTGGTATAAATTTGGTTCAAATTGGATGCGATTTCGATACCCCTCCAATTGTCCGGACAAGCGGCCCAGGTCTGCACCAAAGCACACCCCCCCCTTAACTGAAACAGGTTTATATAAATTTTGTACACAACGAATAAGATTACTTATGAACTTTTTAGGAAGCTTCCACCAATGGAGGGTCACATCTACGGCAGCTTATAATTCGGAAAATGGAATCTGGCACCGTTTAATGCGAAATACGCCCTATGCAAACATAAATTGCTCCAAATTGATCACGGAAATAATTTACACAAGTCAAAAGCCAACTTATAAAACTTAATTTAGTACATCCTGTGACCCATGGACAAATGGACATTGACTGTTAATTAGTTCTTGTTCTTCCTTCTTTTTCCTTCTCCTAATTGATTTAGCACTTGTTCCAACTCGATTCCAAATCCTTCCAGCTGAATAGGTACAGATTGAATGAACTCGGGTTTCTTCAAACTTCCCATTGACCAACTTCCCTCGACCTCCACAAGCCCTAAATGTGCATCTCCAGTATTCAATTGACTTTTCAACACTTTTATTGTCAAACGTGTAGTAGTAGCTATTCCACTCAATTCCACGTTTGCCCTTTCTTGTCGGTGTTTCCTTGTAATTGGGTGTACTTTCTCCGACCTCTTCAATTCCTGTCACCCCAGCTTCAAGTCTGTTCCCGAAAGTCAAAAAGTCATCTTCCTCGGCTTGAACTACAAAATATTATAGAATATTATGTAGCGTACAAACCCAAAGACGGGGGTAACAGAAACAGAACAGGTGATACACTCTACGTCGACAACGACTAATAAAACAGAAAATATGAAGTTCAGCTAAAAGTCTAGTTGGACTGGGTTGCTCTGTTGCTCTAGACTCTCACAGTTTATAATGAGCAATTGCTGTGGATGGATGTATGCATGATGCATGTATCTGTCACACAGCAACATTGCCAAACAGGGTTACCCATGACGAATGTCCTGGCGACCTATAATCAGGAAACTCCGTTCGCAGCGGAGCTGCGTGTTTCCCACTGCGTAAAACTGCGTGAATCTGCGTTTTACGCAGGAAGCCTCGCTGCGTAAAACTGCGCCAAACTCCGTGAAACCAAAACGGCCTTAAAATAATGGACAATTCAGTCAGGGTCAGCTGAAACACGGATATTTTGATAGTGATGTTACTAATTGTAGATTGATATAATTAAAGAACAATCCATTTTCATATTATTGGAAATGACATCTACTCTATATTTTGGAGTTTCCGTCTGTCCGTCCGGTTGTTACCAGTTATCTCGGTATTGAGAAGTACTACAGGGTCAATTGAGGTCTTGAAATGTCCGTACTGACTCAGCGGAGCTAACAAAGTATATTTGACCAGGATCGAATGACCCGGTGACCCCAAAGTGACCCGAAAACCGACTAAATTGACCACAAGTTTTATAAACCGCAAGTTTAATAGCCCTGACTTAAACATAAACCATCCGTCCGTAGGACGGGCTTCCGCTAGTATAATTATAATACCAACATCATTATAGCAAT